>APFE030491891.1:26395-70371 GCA_000404065.3 Pinus taeda | reverse complement strand
CCACTTCATCTTTCTCATTTGAAAATTGTATATCACTGACAGTTAGCTCCTTATAAGAATATTAGGTGTAATTATCTGCACATAAGAAGTGGGTGAAAGCATGAAGATGGGTTACACTTTTGGGCCAAATGTGGCAATGAAATTTCAAGTTTTCTCTCTTTTATCAAATTGTAGTCCTCAAAATTCATATAAGCATTGTGAATTTTGATTCAAAAAGACAAATTATAGAGAATTATATTGTTGTCCTAATGATATTTTTTGCAAAAAATATTTAGTGTCGTATAATATGTCAATTTTCCATTAAATGAAATGCTTGTCCTTGCAAATTTTCACACATCTTAAGAGGTATGTGTGTGTGTTCACGTAGCATAACTTAGTCTAAAATGTGTAATTTTAAAAATATATATATATGAGAATGATCTATACAGAGAGAGCTAAGTTTTTCATATTAAATTTTTATTTTATGCATTTTCCAGACACATATGTTCATGTAAGATTTTTTTCAACTATTTAAATAAATTGAAAAACTAAGAGTGCCTTTTTGAAGAGGACTCCCAAACGAAAATAGTGGTATTTTTTGAAAATTATTAGTTTTGTATATTTTATGATATTGATTTTTTATGATATTGATTTTTTATTCAACCTCTTTAAAATTGTTCAAAAAAAATTTCAAACATTATGTTTAAAAGAAATTAGATAAAAAAATATCATATGAATTTGAAATTTTCAAACTCATATGCCATTGGATAGAGGGTTCCTTATAGAATCCAACATGGTCAACTCTGTCGCTTAAAGACAAATTCTACTTGGAGTCTACTAGGGTAGAAATTGGCGTTGCAGAGAAATATGCAAAAGAGGGGCTAAAACTCTATTTTTTATGCCCTCAACAGCTTGATCATGCGCTTAAAATGCTCAATCGAGTGCTTGAAATTCAAATTTAAAATAGCTCAATAGAGGGTTTAAGAAACCCTGGATCAAGCCCTTAATGTGGTTAAATAGAGGCTCGATCGAGCCTATAGTTGGATCAAGCTATCATAATTATCTTTAAAAAAATGAAGCCTCTCAATACTTGTCTATAAGCGAATTATAAAATACATTTATTCCACAAAAAAAATTATGAATATTCAAATATATTCCAAACTCTAATTTTCCTTAATTATAAATCCAAATTTTATTTTATTTTACCAAAAAAATAATTATAATAATATATAGATAATTTCTATAAATATTAGCTTTCCTTTTTCAATTTTTTAAATTCCTTAAAAATTATAATATGTTTATTGTTTTGATTTTAAATATAAACATATTTTATACTTAATCATTTTATAATTTTTTTTATCTCAAAAAATTTTCAAATAAAAATAAATCAAAACTATAATAAATAAATAAATAAAACAACAAACTAAACTAAACTATATTTTATAATATTGTTATTTTAAAAATAATTTTATATGCACATTTAAATATATATTACTCAAACTTAAAATAGTCAAATAATGTTTTAAAATCTATGATTTCCTTGTGTTTTTATTATTTTAAAAATATATATTGCAAAACTAAGTCAGGGGTAAAAATTTCTATATATACTTCGCACTTGTGTAGACTAAGGGCAGAAATGAGAGCAATCACATTTTACAGGTTGAGAGAGATTTATAACTGCAAATACCATTGTCCATTACAAATATATTATTATAACTTACAACTATTACAACTACATTAATTAAATTAACTGCACGACATTTTTTCCTTAACAAATGGATATTTCTGCAATATATGTTTGTGTGAGATTAATAGATATGATGTATGTGTGAGAGATTAATAGATATGATTATGACTAATGAAATCTTGCTTATTAACTCTTCAGTGAAATTTATAAAATATACATTTCCAACAACATCAAATTCAGATTTTTGAAATGTATTTTTTACTTGAAAATTAATATATATCAATGATAATTTTCTTATCTTAATCATATTTATTTAATTAGTAATAATTCTTATTTAAATTATAACATTGAAGTTTTAAATTCTTATTGAAAAAATCTTTTAAGTTCAATTATAAAATTTAGAATATTACGATTTCATCAACTTTACACTAAACCTCTAGAAATGCAATAAGAAATTAATCCACACCATTATTAATTATTTATTCAAATATAGTTAATACTTAAAATTTTATAATTTGCATATGATTATTGATATTTACATAAATTTTAAATTTTCCTAATTTAAAGTTGTATAGAGCTTTATGGCTGGATCTCAATTGAACTCCTAACCTAGGGTTAGGAGGAGCTCGAGAATTAGTTTTAATACTGGATCAAGTTGTTTTTTTTTAAGCACTAAGAGAGTTATAGTTTGCATATTATTATTGATTTTTACATAAGTTTAAAATTTCCTACTTTAAGGTTGTATGGAGCTTTAGGGCTCCATCGAGCTTTAAAGCTAAATCAAACTCCTAGCGTCGGGTTAAGAAAAGCTTAAGAGTTAGTTTTAATACTCGATCAAGTTGCTTAAAACGTTTTAATACTCGATCAAGTTGTTTTTTAAGCATTAGGAGAGTTCAATCAAGTTGTTTTTTAAGCACCAGGAGAGTTCAATCGAGAGTGCGTGCTTGCTTGCCTTCTAGAGCCTTTAAATGTCTCTATCGAACCATCATTTTTTCTAACAAAATGTGCCCTCATTTTTTCTAGCCAAATTTTTTCTCACCCATATTCTTTTTAAAAATAAAAATAAACAAAATTAAAAGAAAAGAAAAGGCATTTAGCCAAATATTGCATGTAATACCAGAATTAAGAGCGCAAAACCCTCTTTCCATACATGCAAGCCGACGGGGTAAGGAAAATCAACATGAACCATTGGAGCCATAGATGTCTCCAGAACTTGAAACAAAACCCTTATGTGCAAGAGGGAATTTACTTTCAACACAACAACAAAAGAAAATATGTGCTCTTTTTTCCCAAAAGAAACGAATCGGCTAGTAAGCCACCAGGAAAGGTTTTTTTTTTTTTTTTTTCAACACAAGTTCGAGAATGAGATAAGGTGGGGCCTGGTAAAACTCGTGAATTCAGATAGATGAGGAAATAGAACTCTCCATATTGAACATGTTGGAATTTTTTATTTTTTTATTTTTTTTTGGGTAAATTTACATGGAAGGAACCCTAGGGTTTGCCGTATAGTTTTGAAAACACTAGTGGAGCCTTATTGCTTTGAGAAGGTATTGTGAGAATGAGAGCAACCGTGAATGGAAAGGGAGGTGGTTACCCTAACCACCCTGGGAGGTAATCCCCATTGGTCAAATCGAAGTTTCAATCTAAAACGTCCAAGATGCAAGTTGTAGTCATATAAGCGTGAAGATTTATTACATTTCATTCCACTTTCCGAATACAATAGTATATATAAATCGTGATAAGAACCATATTGAAGCCTCATGCTAGGCATAAGACGCCATACGTTGCATTCAATATTACATATCCTATATATAAGAGGGTCGTGACCGTAAGGTCTTGTTGTAAAAGAAGACCAGGTATCTCGAAACATTATAACGCTCGAGTTAAAACATGTCCATAACCTATATAAAGTTTTTGTAAAATAAAAACATATCATATTATGGCTAAATATTCTTTTTTAAAATACAGCAATATAGTTAATGTTTCTTGTCACTTAGTTTAATTATTGAATTTTGAAAAGCATATTATTGAATTTTGAAAAGTATAAACTGTTTATGACATTGAAAATTTCATTTTAAATAATTTTATTTAATTTAATTCTAATTAAAAACAAAGTCATCCGCCAAAATTATTTAAAAAATACTGCCAATGAAAAAAATGAAACAACTGCAAATATTTGAGAAGTACCTTTGAAAAAATGGAAAGTCATTATGACGAAGACCATACGAAAATTATGCATTAATTTCATAGAAGTACATATTTATTTGAATATTAAGCTAACAATGATCATAATTATATGTTTAATAATTTTTTATTGGCTAACATAATCATATTTTTAAAACTTGTTTTATATTTTAGCAATCATAATGGTCACCTGACGGAAAAAAGACTCAGACGTTTTATTGCATTCTTAGTTTATACTTTATATCATGTTCAGACGTTTTATTGCATTCTTAGTTTATACTTTATATCATGTTCTGGAAAGCCATGACAAGCATAAATTTTCATTAAGGTATAAGGTATAAATTATGTCATGAAATTTAAATTTAATTAAGGTAGAACAACCATAAATTAATATCTAAATTATGTTATGAAATAATTAACAGGTAAATTATATGATGAAATTTTATTAAGGTAGTGCAAGCATGAAAATTAGATGACGAGAAACATGAAAAGTTGGGGATCAACAATTACATGTTTAATTGAAAAGGAATAACTAAATGAGCCACTTATGGTGCCCTATAATTATAACTAGACCATTCTTATAACAAATGTAATATAGAGAAATGGTTCTTGATCATATTTCTTCTATAACCTGGTTGTGATCCCCTGGTTTCAACCATGGTTATAGTTATGGTTATAATTCAAACTGTTGTGCATAAATTGACTAATTATTACCATGCATCTGCACATCAATATAATGGTGTGTGTTATTTAGCCCATCGAGTAATTTTGTAGATTGAATTTAATATATGAATGAATAGACTCGAGCGACCCAATCAGTCTTACCACAAACATATAAGATGTTCATAAAAGTGGCTACCACAAACATATAATATGTTCGTAAAACTGGCTGTGTATCTGTTGTTGATTGCAGTAATTTTTTCGCAGAGGAGATTAGTCCCACACTTTCTTTTATTAAACATTTAACATTGTTTGTTCATGCTTAAATTTTTGCCGAGCATTGTCATTTACAAACCATGTGAGAACAAGTATTGCCTTCCAATAAATAAATAAGTACGAGAACTACTAAACGAGTACGTTGAATTTTTAACTAACATAAGGATAAATAAATATAATTAATGTTTTAAAAATAAAATAAAAAGAATAGCGGCAAACTAAGCAGCAATTCATTTATCACTTACCATTTAAAACCACAAAAACCATTAACTAAAACCATAAACTGCTTAGGGTGGCACCTGAGCGATTTCTGGAATAAGGACTGAGTGATGTCGGGAGAAATTTGAGTCATAGATTTTCGGGAACTGATAATCATGTCTTTTTGGTTCACTTTGTTTAATAACCCTTGCCAGCTTTCAATACGTTTTTGAGCTGCTAGCTGTAATTAGGTAGAAGCGAACTGGAAACGTTTCCATTTTTTTTTCCATTTCTTTAAGTCAGAATATTCAACTCTACTGCAAGTTAATATTAAATGCAATATTGCATCTGGCTAATGGTATCTGGAGTTTCACACCACCTGTAAAGACCAAAGTGATCCCAGCTTCACTGCTGCAAGTTAATATTAAATGCAATATTGCATCTGGCTAATGGTATCTGGAGTTTCAAATATGCTCGTCGATCTATTGACATATTTAAAATTTAGATAACACAATATTGCAACGTTACAAATATCCATCTCGCCCATAAACAACCAAAGAGCCAACACATCCCGAGTCCACTAAGACAATTAGCGGGCCACTAACTCACCCATTGAGTACCTATAAATTTGAAGCTCGATGTTATTGACTTGACCTCGAGCCATATTTACATTCAACATTTGAACATTCGAGCTAGGGTATGGGCATCAATCATCTGCTCTGAATCTGTAATCTACCTGTAAAATAAACCAACGAGATTATGAGGCGAGATATATTCAGCTGCGGTACGCACAGAGATAGCGATAAGTTGAAAGGACTGGATATGGATTCTCGATGGTCAAAAACACCAGGGGCTTTTAACGACAAAGCGTCAATAGGGTTTGCGAAGCTGTGCGAAGCTGGGCGACTGGATGAGTTTCATGGACATAAATGTCGTTAAAACCACTGAGCACAATGACATCCCTCCCGGGGAAGAACATGTCGTGGCCATCTTGGCCGCAACGGGGTGATCTCAGTGCCAAAAACGTGTAAAACGTGTGGTGGAAGGACTTATATGTTGGTCAAATGACTGGAAGGTCACTATCAAGACGTTGACACTCAATCATGGATTGATTAGAGATGCTGCTCCCTCCATTTTTGGAGAAGATGAGAAAGATGACTACTCTCTTGGAAAGCAATTCTCTTTCAAGGAAACGAGTTTCAACGATACCCCGAGCCCCCTCGCTATTGATTTCTCTCTATGGATTTGCAAGTACTTGATCTATCTGTATTACAGGCTATTTTGTAACAAGGCTTTCAAATGTGACATTGTAAGGGACAGTTAGAAAATGAAGAATTTAGATGATCAAGAAATATTTTCTGGTTTCCAGGATATGCAGACACTAATGGGCAAGTTCATCATACATTACCATCCTCAGGGAAGTCACGTAGAAATGAACTACCTGATTCACTACGCCCTCGAGTTATTGGTGAAGGATGCCCAGAATTGTGTGGGATAATTCACCATTGGATTTGCAGTATGGTGGATTCCAGCTTAGTCACATTCATGTTCACAGATGATTTTGTTAATCTCGACAATAATTATTTACGATTCATCCGCCACTACAACAGACATTTGGCGTTTGACCGTACCTGTAGAAGGCTTTTACCGGCCCACAAAATTAACTTTCTTCATATAGAGAGGCCTTCAAACACATTATTGGATAAAACTTCAGCTCACCACAGAAAATGTGTTGCCATTTGTAATGGTTTTGAGAAAGAATTTGTTAAACTGACATGGTCAGGGAGAACAAATAGGAAAACAATAGGAAAGATAAATCATTCAGTACAATTTTTATTCACAAAAGATGTACATTTATAGTACAATATGGTGATTGTTGGGATTCACATCCCAAGGTCCCTTGGACTGCTTGTCCATTCGGCTTCCACGCTAACCCTTTAGGATTAGGTGTCCAACATTCCCCCCTTAATCCAAAGGGTTATGTATGAGTCCAAGAAAAGAGCTGTAATACAAAATGTGCAATAACGCATGGCATCACTAGGCTGAATGTGCTCTATGAAATGTTGGTAAAAAAGGGCGGTGGTTTAAGGATAGCTACAACACTGGAACGCTTAGTGCAGTTCCCGGAACTCTTCCAAAACTGGCAAGAAGCTGTAAGTCTTCTGCTAGAGGAAGTGATCCTATTGTTTTAAAGAGGAAAACCATCAACCAATAAAGGAAGGCCTCACCCCACATAAAAGGTAAAACTTCAACCTAAAAAGGGAAGTCTCAACCTGTGATGGTTTAAGGATGACCAACAACTCTGGAATGCTTATGCAATTCCTCGAACTCTTCCAAATTCGCAAGAAGCTGTAAGTCTTCTGCTAGAGGAAGTGTTCTCAATTTTATCTCCAGAACTCTTCCAAAACTGGCAAGAAGCTATAAGTCTTCTGGTAGAGGAAGTGTCCCACATCGCCAACTGATGGCATGCTCACGGGCATATTTGTCTCTGGCTACAACTCTGAAACTGGTGTGGCAGGTTGTGGCTCAGGCTCGCTTGATGTGGCTTTGAAGCTTGTAGATGACCATCATTTCCCCCCCTGTCAGATACAAGGTGAGAAGATGGAGAAAACTCAACTGCAAGTCTGTTCAATATTCTGGAACAAGTTCTGACATGTGTTTGTAATATCTTCTTGGCTGTTGATGCCCATTGCCAAGAAGCGATCCATCCTAAATGAATCTTTGTTCTTGCAGGGTGTTTGTTTCTGAAGCATCTGTTTGAAGAATGGCTAGTTTTATGACAGTGCTTACATGGATGAAGATCAAAACAGTGATCTTTCAAATGGCCAACTCGATCACAGTGTTGGCATTTCACGATCTGTTGTTTTTGTTGCTGTTGTGGAAGAGGAGCAGAGTCTGGAACAGCTGAAGCTGAACTGTCATGAGGAGCAGGTGAACTGTCATTAATGAAACCAGCACTCTGAAACTGAATGGGTTTTGAGTAGTCTGGAATATGAAAGTTCAAGTCCTTGTCATATCCAAGACCGGTTCTGTGCTTGTTTTGGACAAGCTGTTCCCAAGGTCTGATGATGGGCTTGGGAAGGGCAGACTGAGTTTCTGCATCTGCATGTACAACTGCAGCATTATTAACTTGTTGCTGATGGGTGGTTGTCTCAATGTTCTGAACAAAAACAGGTTTAGAATGACTTCTCTGTTTTAATTCTTCTTGCTGAAGCTGAGATTCCAACTGCAAAAATTCAATGTTTTCCTGTGCATTTTGTAGACATGTTTGAATTTCTGAGAAAAAATCCTTGCTGATTTTGACTGTATTATTCATATTAGAGAGTATTAGATTGTCCATTAACTTTAATATTGCACTAATTGGAGCCATTTTTAATCCTCAAAAATAGTGAAACAATGAGGAAAAGTGACGCAGGGTTAGGCCTGCAATACCCACGATCAATAATATCTAAAACATAGAAGAATGTATCCCAACATTTATCGAATCCAAAAAACTTCAATAACTAGCCAATTCATACTTTCTCATTTCAACCTGCAGAAGCTAGCTTTCCAATATATGTTCAAATAGGGATATAAGCAACAATTTCGTCCACCGGAGAGCAATCAACTTTGAGTGTCGGCTTCAAATTTGTCATGAAAAAAGAACTGCTGCAAGGCTAATCAAGTGCATAAAATGGCCACACGTGTATTGAAAGATAAGGCACCAAGATGGCATGATCAGTGACATTGGTGTCTGAATTTTGTTCAAAATATAGGTCTCCACTGCAAAGATTATGCACGATTATTGAGGAATCTATTCAGAAGATCAATACGACTTGGTTGAAGTTGGGTCTGTCTCGAATTCTGTGTAGAGACTCATTGAAATCAAATCAGTATTACTCTTATAATGTTCTGCAAGACACCGATTTGAGTTCTCCTACTGAAGTCCGAAAAAGCAACGTAAACGATCCCAGTCATCAAAGTCTCCACGCGAACCGAACGCGGATCGGACAGGTAATAATCGATGTTAACAATAAAGGTTTATTATAATAATAAAGGCGAGGCTGGTTGATGACCAAAAGTAAAGCCGCCCCAGTATGCTAGAGCTCGGTTTCCTTCGCATTAACAATACCTGTGGGGCACAGCGATAAATCCAGCTATTTTTTACTGAATGCTTCACAGTGAAGCTCCGCGAAAGGCCTGGCAATGGTAGAACAGCTCGATATGGGCTGTGTTCAATCACTTTTTAAATGGGTGTAGTTCTGCAAAATGAGTTAAGCAACTAGTGCAGAAATCTCCCAGGAGGAAGCGCGTCGCAACAAAAAGCTTGCAAAATATTTTGAAAGCAACGAGAAATTCAATTTCAAAATACTTCGGAGATAGAAATGGCATTCATCATATTCAAACTCGGAAGCCCAAGCCCGGAAGGAGGTTACTCGAAATCTGCGGTTCACAATGAGTATGCAGTTATCCTAGAAACTTTGTCACAACTTCTCCACAGTGTCTCAAATATTGCTGGTTTGGCAGAGGAGGACAGTCGAAAGGCCTTATTAGCATCTTCAAAATTAGAACATCTTTCTTCTGGTCTTAAACTTACTCTTCAAATGATTTTTCGTCTGCATTCTGACTTTTCGGACTGCATGGTTGTGTCACCTCTTCAAGCATATATGGCTTTAATAATGCATGTCGGTGTTCGACGGAGCTCTTTCAAAGATGCAAAGTATTCTCCCAACAAAACCAAGAATAAAGATCCAGACACTTCAGTAGCTTCATATGTACAGCCCGCTGATCTTCGGAGGATGCAGAACAAATTAGATGGAGTGTATTCTATGGGCCTGCGTAAACTGGAGTCGCGACAGTCAATCAAGCCCCTTTCGAAAGCCTTAATTCTCCGAGCACTCAAGTCTGAGATTCACATTGTGCGCACTGGAACACACACACAATATATATATACATATATACTCTTGCACACTCATATCAAATTATTTGGGCCAGTTTACAATTTCAATTTCAAAGTTTACAGATAAAATAATATCACTGACAGACGATTTTTAGAGCCGCACAATGGAGAGACTCCATAGATTTTAAACACAGAACAAGAAGGAGCCAAAAAGAGACTCAGAAGCCTCTCGAGTCGCAGGAAATCTCCCAGAGGCAACGATGAGCGTGGACGAGCTAAACGCCTTGTTCGAATCCAAGGGCTTCAATCAGTCGGAAATGACAATGCTCTCAGGAGCTCACACCAGGAGCTCACACGAATTGATACAGCGGTAATGGAGCTTCATTCGGTTCTTTGCGCCAAACCCGAGCTCTTCATCGACCCTAATAGATGGTACATTGTGAAAGAAATCCCGGCCGAAGATGAACCTCCTGATGAAGAATTAACCTTGGAAGATCAGACGCCCCACATTATTGAGCCTGAAGCGCAAGAATCCCAGGCCGAAGAATTAATATGGGAAGAGCAGATGCCCTCCAATATTGAACCTGAAGCACAAAAATCCCAGGCCGGAGAATGAATAGATGAAGCAAAGGATAGCTAGGGTAGTTGCAGGCAGTTCAAACTTGAGGATCTTTTACTCCATGGATTTGGCGAAGCAATACAAATCGAGCGATGGTAAGCCCTCCCCACAAAGATGTTGCAGACTCGTACGCTGGCACGGTCCAGGAATCACCGCTTCACATATCAAAACAGCTCTGAGATGCCAGGCCAGCTCTGAGATGACATGCAGATTTTAGAGCGTTAGAGTAAGTGGACAGTGAGGGAGAGCGTTTTTTAGGAAAACGCATCTGATAAGATGTCAGACTCACATCTTAACAGAGCGCAGGTAATGAGGGTAGGCAGCGCTATTCAAGGTAGCTCACAGGCCACACATCATGGCTCTGATACCATGTTAAACTGACATGGTCAGGGAGAACAAATAGGAAAACAATAGGAAAGATAAATCATTCAGTACAATTTTTATTCACAAAAGATGTACATTTATAGTACAATATGGTGACCGTTGGGATTCACATCCCAAGGTCCCTTGGACTGCTTGTCCATTCGGCTTCCACGCTAACCCTTTAGGATTAGGTGTCCAACAGAATTATCACGCAAGGATGAGGAAAGTAGGCTTACAAGAGGTAACGTAGCTAATAATATAGATAAGGTAGCCATGGTCTACTGTGTAAACCAATTACAGATCCATGAGAAATTAGAGAACAAAGAATAAACTACAAAAATAATCCTTTCGATTTAAAAATAGATACCTGTAACTAAATCGAATGAAAGCATATGCGTGTTTAAGACAAAACCCCCAGTTATATTTAAACGAAAATTAAGAAATGATAGGCTGGAAGGTACATAAATTACATAGGAAAAGGCCAAAGGCATACCCTGAATATTGTTATATGCCAAAACTTTGAATAATGTTATATATTAAAACCCTCGAAAACCCTTAAGAGCAACATTTAACTGTTTCGAAATGAATCCCCTCGAACTGCTCCATAGGGTTTGAGGTATAGCAATAGAAACCAGAAGGAAACTGTATTTAAAGTCAGCACCTGGAATTCCAGTTGCATTGCCATCGTGGGACGGCAAGCTTCGAACAATCAACTACCAATTAAGCCTGGCCAAAAACAAAATGGAATGATATTAACAAATCAAATCATGCAAATTAGAAAAACGCAGAGGAAATACTTAGGTTGGGCAACAACTTACTTATGCAAGGGTAATGTTGTCAAGTGGCCTTTAAACCAGAATGGAACCTGGAATGAATTTAAGAGGAGTGCAAACCCTCTAGCTCTGAGTTGAACGATGACAAACTGTAAGGGAGGTTACCAAGCCCGGAGTGAAACCATGGCTCCATAGGAACCTTAATCATCATGAACGGCAAGGTAACATTGCCAACCTACAATGAAATTTTCTCGTCAAGGAAACCGGAACGAACTACATGACTGAGTTTCAAGAGGGAAAAGTAACCCACCAGTTTGCAAACGAAAGAAGGGAACGTCAGACTGCAAGGAAAGGCAAACCAGGACCAGTTGCAGAGCCGGTCTCGCAAAGGCAGCCTGGTAAATGAGTCGAAGTGAGCTATAAGCAACATAGGGTTATTTTCCCTAATGAAGTCTGGATAATGAATTCTGGACCATTAGTGATCGTTAAGATCTTCCACACAGATCGAACGATGAAGAGAAATCCACTTGCCGGTCATGCTGCTAGACATCTGTCGGTGGACGCATTTGAAAGTATTCCAGTTTAGAACCTCACTTCCATTTATTTCCAGTATAATGTCATATTAATAATGTTTATAAAGTTGAATTGAAAGGTTAACTGTGTCAATTAAAACTGTTGATTTTCCGTACGAAAAAAATAATGTATTGGCGGCGAAGTATCCTAAGTGACCGGCAACGTACGAATATTATCATTGTAAAATAGAACTCAAGTTTTCTAACCAATTAAAATTCAGAGAAACGAATTTAAAAAAATAAAAATAAAAAAAAATTATTTTATTTCGGTAAGGTAAAGATCAGATAACATTGTTTGATTTTTAGTCCATATAAAACTAATACACAATTCAACACATTTTTTAATGGGTTATACCCTGGGCAGCAGGGATAACCAGTGCTGTATGCAGTGATAACAAGTGTCAAGTGTTATATGTAGTGTTACTACTTAGTACTAGTTTTTTATATAAAATGTAGTTTTTTATATAAAATGTAATTAATAGCGGAAATTATTGTATTTATGATAAAAAAATTTCACATATTCATACATAAAGATTTAATAAAAGAATTATTTAAATTTGTGATTTGCAAAGTTCTATTTGAGGTGACATTATAATAGTTGAGATCTTCTTCAACTTTTGAATTTAGGTTTCTACTTCAAAATACTAAAACAAAATTTTAAAAGATTAAAAAAAAAAATTTGTTAAAGTTTTTTAGAGAGGTTTTTATAGTTGAATTCACAAAGTTAAGATTAGGTAAGTGTTTAGTTAAAACAATGAAATTTCTATTTTGCATTACAATCATTTATAACAAAAATTTCCACAACAAATGACATCAATTGTCTTTTGTTTATTCTCTGTATTCTTAAATAACTAATGTATCTACAAATGCTTATGTCTTTACTTTGAATTATTTGACAACTTAATATTTCAAGGCCATATATAACTCCTACACAAGTTGTATGTAAAATCCTAATTAATTATTGGATGCATAATATTTATTATCGATATAAATTATTTATTATTTAAAAAAATATAATTTACCTAATTGAAATTGTAGTCATAATTTTATTATGAATTATATTAATGAATTTAGTTAAAAATCTCAAAATGTTTAAATGTTTTCATTTTTTTCTCTTTTTATACATATTTTTCAATTAATTATACCTAGAAATCTAACTAGAAATTCTTAGAAACTCTTAGAAATGTAAATTTGAATTTTTAAGTTTATACAATTTAAGAGTTCTTGGATTTTAAGTGTCCCACAGTTCTTAAAGGCATTGACTTCATTTATGCATTCAAAAATATAATTTAAGAAACTGAATTGCGATCTCAAGAAGAATTGTATCAGTAATTTAGGAGAAAATTTGCCAAACATAGAATGTGTAGATTACTCCTTAGCTAATGGTGTAGTGTAAATGTTCTACATTTTGACCATTTCTTCAACATATTTTTTTATTAATTTTGCTTTGATTCATATTAGAATTTGTTGTAATTGCATATTTCAACTATTATTTGAATGACCAAATTTATTTATGCATTAAAAAATGCAATTTAAGTAAATGAAAATTGTAATCTTATCCATATTTGTATCACCAAATTCAAATGAAAAAAAGGCGAAAATACTTTTTTTTTTCACCCTAATTAATAATAATAACATATTTTTAAGGTTACTAAGCTAGACAACAATTTAGTGCATAAGGCTCCCTTTTTGTTTCACATTTTGAATTATTCCTAATCATATTTTTTAATCATTTTTATAGAAATATCGATAAAATTTGTAAGAATAGTAAATCTGAGTTGTAAAGGTGGTTAAGAAATTCAATCCATTTTTATGCATTTAAAAAGTTAATCTAAGCAATTAAAATTGCTATCTCACCAATACTTCTATTATTAGATTCTTATGAAAAAGGCCAATACCTAAAACATTTAAACTACACCCTAACTAATAACATAATTGAAACATTAAATATTTTGGCCTTGATATTTTTTTCAATCAAGTTTTCTCAAAATATAGTGAAATTTTTCTTGAATTGAAAATTCAGATAACTAATTGAATATGGGTTTTCAAAACATTGAATCCATTTATGGATTAAAAATGTAATTTAAGAAACTTAAAATTATGACATTGAAAATAATTGTATCACAGAAAAATGTTGAAATGTAGAGTGTTTACTCTAACTAATATAATGTGTTAGACACCTAATCCTCAAAGGGTTGGTGTGGAAGTTGAACAACCAAAAGGAGTCCAAGGGACCACTTGGAATATGAAACCAAGGATCATTCTTATGTATTATAAATATGTATCATTGTGAATAAGAAATGTAATCTAATGTTTATCTTTCATATTGCCTCCACCATGTATGTGCTTAACATGGTATCACAGTCATGATGTGTGCCCTATGTAGTCTTCTTCCTCACTATTTATGCCTTAGGTATAAAAGAATAAAATGGCATGTTGTTATTCCCCGCAAAGCTACTTTGATCTGCCTTGAATAGCGTTGGTTTGGTCTTCATTACTTGTCGTGTCTGCAATTCAATAAGGATAGCACATAAATTCCTAGGCGCCCAGAACTTGTCAGTGATACCTATCCTTAGTAAATATAAAAAGAAATAGTTAGAAACAACCTTTATAAGGTATAAGCGTTATTATTATGGCTTTAGTGTGGGCATTTTCTATTTTCAAACTACCTAATGCATCTGTTGACCTGGTTGTTCTTTATTACTCATTGTGCATTCATGCAGAAACACAAGTAATTGATAAAGGTGCTCCATTGTGTGAACTGGGTATTTTCTATGTGAGTTTAAGTGCGTTATCACATGCTACTTCAAATATATTCACAATTCCACTACTTTCATCATAAGGTTCCTGTTGCATTCTCTCTTGTTATTTGAGTGTTATTCTGCACGCTGAGCTTCATTTTGAAGACCATGTAATGATTGCATGTGCCTTGACATGGTTCATTTTATATTCTACTATCCAAAATCGGTATACGTTGGAGATTAACACTGTATTAGAGACTGGACATAGATATGCCAAGCCAATGCAATTAGTTTTTTTGTATTGCATCTTGATTCTTTTATGTGTTGTATGGGAGCTATGATGTCATTGAATTGGTGTGTGGGTTGCACAATAAATGCATTGATGTTGTGACCAATGGAGGCTATGTGATTCCACAGTCCTTGTCCACTCTGACCCCTCGACCTTTCCACCTTCCAGGTCCTACCAAAACTCCGCCCCGTATTCATATCTATATTATACACTATCCCAACTCCGACAATCATACAACACATTCCACTGCACCATTTCTTAACAATATCGCTACATACTGCTCATATAATCCAGCTCCATACCATTCCATGCCGCTCATATAATACCGCTCCATCCTAGTCATACCACTCATACAGTCCAGTCATAAGAACACACAGTGTTAGTCAGGCACTAGTGCACGTTTTATTTGAAACAAAAGTAGATGTAAACATCAGTTTGGGCGCAAATTGACATCAATCTTTCGAGGAAAGGATGTGAAGAGAGTAAAAAGTTTCATAAAAGGAAGTCATTCAGCATCTACAAAGACTCGATTCGTGGCTATAGTAACGCCCACAGGTTGCAAAAAGTGAAATATTGGTGACCGTTGAATCTATGGGTTCTTTGATTTTGGTGTGTATTCTGTGATTTTATTTGAATTCCTGAGAAATGCGTTCATGTCATGCACTCACTATTGAATGTTGGTGGATGTGTATTCAAATCCTATGCATGACTTGTGTTGGTTTTAAATGCTGTGTACAAATATTATAAACTTCTATCTTGTTATCAGTAGAGGTCATTATTGGAAGACTATGACTTTTAACTGTTGTGGTGAGTATCATGTTGATAATTTTGTGTAGTGATGGTCGTCTAGTGATGGAATATACTTTATTTTGTGGTGTGTAATATTAATTGTTGCGTATGGCACATTAAGCTCTCCATAAAGTGCATATGATTCATATATATGGTTCATATATATATGCATTGATTCATACATGGTTCAACATTCAACGTTGATTCCAGTGCTACATTGATTTATATGTGCCTTAATTTGATAATACGTGTTGAATTATATGTTCATTGAATTATATATGTGATTTATTAAATGTGCGTTATGCTTTGAAGTCAAGACATTTATATGTACCACTGCTAGCAACAAACATATGCATACAAGTGTTGAGATATAAAAGTCTTCAACAAGAACCAATATGCATTATCTAATTTGTTGGCTCCTTGCAAATTTTGGGCAAGCAAGAATTATAGTGTTAAAGGAATACTTAAACTGCTTCCATTTGGCAAAGTGAGCACCCTTTTATTTAGTTTTGAGAGCACATTTAATTTTGAAGAACATTGCATTTGTAGCTATTTTCCTTTACAAGTACATATGTGGTCATTGTTTTACTCGAGTTCGTTGAAATGGAGAAAATTCATGACTTATTAGAGTTAATGAAAACTCTAATAGGGTTCAGTACTAACATCACAATTAAAATTAACAAAGCCTCTCTTTCAGACATTCAAACTTGTCTACAAAATGCACAAAACAAAATTGACTTTTTGCAGCTTGAATCACAACTACAGCAAGAGGTGTTACATGTGTATAGTCATGATTTTGAACTTATCTTTGTTCAGAACAATTCTTTGTTTGAGACACACTCCCATCAATAAGAAAAATATTGATGATATCATTGAGCCCCTCTCAGGAGTAGTTGTACATGCAGATGCAGAAATTTAGTCTGCACTTCCCAAGTCGATCATCAGATCTTGGGAAGAACTTGTCCACAACAAGCACAGAAATGGTCTTGGATATGAAAAGGACATGCCCTTTCATATTCCAGATTACTCAGAGCCCATCTAATTTCAGAGTGTTGGATTTCTTCATGATAGTTCACCTTTAGTTGTTTTAGATTTTGTTCCTTTTCCATAGCAACAACAACAAAATGTTAAATACCAACATTACAACTGAGTTGGCCATGTGAAAGATCATTGTTTTGATCTTCATCCATGGAAGCATTGTCATAAAACCAGTCATTCTTTAAACGTATGCTTAAAAAACAAGCCTCCTGCAAGAACAAAGATTCATCTTGGATGGATCGCTTCTTGGCAATGGGCTTTAACAACAAAGAAGATAATTCAATCATATTTCAGAACTTGTTGTAGAGTATTGAGCAATCTTTCAGTTGAGTTTTCTCCATCATCTCTCCTTGTATCTAACAGGGGGAAGTGATGGTCATCTACAAGCTTCAAAGCCACATCAAGTGAGCCTAAGCCACAACCCGCCATACCAGATCCAGAGTTGTATCTAGAGACAAAGATGCCCTTGAGCGTGCCTTCAGTTGGTGATGCCTCTTCGAAGAATTGGTGACACTTCCTCTAGCATAAGACTTCAACTTCTTGCCAGTTTTGGAAGAGTTCTAGGAATTGCATTAAACATTCTAGAGTTGGTGGAAATCCTTAAAACATCAAATATTGAGACCTCCCTTTTTAGGTTGAGATTCTCAGTTTTATGCAAGGTGAGACCTCCCTTTCATGGTTGAAGGTTTCCCTCTTCAAAGCATCAGGAGCACTTCCTCTAGTAGAAGAGTTCAGATTCTTGCCAGATACTAGAAGAGTTCTGGGAACTGCACTAAGCATTCCAATGCTAGTGGTCATCCTTAATTCACCTCTCTTGATACCAACATTTTAGAGAGCACATTCAGCCTAGTGCTTCCATGCATTTTTTCATGTTTTGTATTACAACTCTTTTCTTGGACTCATACATAATCCTTCAGATTAAGGGGGGGAATGTTGGACACCTAATCCTCTAAGGATTGTTGTGGAAACTAAACAACCAAAGGGAGTCCAAGGGAACACTTGGAATATGAAACCAAGGGTCATTCCTATGTATTATAAATATGTATCATTGTGAATAAGAAATGCAATCTAATATTTATCTTTTATATTGCCTCGGCCATTTATGTGCTTAACAGAATGGTTTAAATTCTTAAGGGTCAGCTCATTTGGATGAGTCCTACTTGTTTAAGTACCTCTACTATTGAGAGGTCATATACTGAATTCTCTCAAAAATCTTAGGATTAGGACCAATAGTTGAGCCACATAGAAAAAAAAAAAAAAACTAGTTTAAAAACACTATTTTTTGTCATTTTCTAACATGACATTTCTTCAAACCACATAGAACAAAAAAAAAAAAAATTGAATTGTTGGTTTTTCACAAAACAAGTGTGGGTTTTAAGGGCATTGAACTCATTTATGCACTTAAATACATGTGTCCTAGGGGTTTTAAGGTGCTGGATCCATTTACATAAAATTTAAGCAATTGAAAATTGTGATATGAACTAATAGCTTAGTTTGAATGTTCTACATTTTGGCCTTTTTTCCCAACATATTTACTAATGAATTTTACTCAAAATCCAACCATAATCTTTTGGAATCACATGATTGAGTTGTTGGGTATATATAATTTAAGTGCTCTAGGACATTTTAGTGTGTTAAATTCATCCATGCCTTCAAAAATGCAAGTTAAGAAATTTGAAAATTGTTACCTTACTAAGAACTGTAGTACCAAGCTCTAGTGAAAAAGGTACAAATGTAGAATTTTTAGACTCTTACCTTCTAAACAAAAACTTTCTTATTTTGGCCTATTTTTGAGCACATTTTTTTTACCAATTTTCTCTCAAAATTTAGCTAGAATTTGTTGGAATTACAGTTTTGAGTTGGTAAAGTTTCTAGAAATAGAGTGCTCTAAGGAGTTTTTAGGGTGTTGAATTCATTCATAATTCAAAAATACAATTTAAAAGACTTAAAATTGTGACCACACCAAGAATTGTACCTTGGATTTGAGGGAAAATGGCTAAGCATAGAATATTTCAAGTCTACCCTAACTCAAAGTACAATATAAGCATTCTACATTTTGCCATTTTCTTCAACATATTTTCTTGACCAATTTTACTCTAAATCTAGCCAAACTTATATTATAAAAGGAGAAAATGTACAATGTTTAGACTCCATCCTATCTAATATCGTTTTGTAAGCAATCCATGTTTTGGTCTATTTCTGGGCATTTCTTTCAACCAATTTTACTGTAAATCCAACTAGAATTTGTTGAAATTACATATTTGAGTTGTTGAGTGAGTATAGTAAAAGTTCCCTAGGGATTTTGCAAGCGAATTTGTTTATGCATTCAAAAGAACATTTTCTAAGCTACTTAAAATTGCAATTTCATAAATAATTGTATAGTTGAACTATAGTGAAAGGTGATAAAAAGTAGAAATTTTAGACTCCCCTCAAACAAATAGTGCATTTGAAAGATTCTATCTTCTGACCTCCATTTATGCATTCAAAAATGCATTTTCTAAGCCACCTAAAATTACTATCTCATAAATAATTGTATGGCTAGATTCTACTGAAAGATGATATCAAAGAAAACTTTATATTCTCCTTTCTGTAAAAAGCCTACTTTTGACCCATTTTCTGTAATAGTTATGACACCCAAAAACAAAATTGTGTTTAATTAACCACCATGCATGCTCATAACACAAATTATCTCTCACTTCACTTATGAAATATATTGAGGTTCAAACCTCGCACGAGTTATATCGATAATGAATTATATTATCAAACTTTAACATTTAATGTATTTGGTTAATTACTCGAGGCGATATTAACTACAAGTCCAATATGAACCCATAGAAATAGGATTAATCCCATGGCCCGTACTTAATATCTCACCCCAAGTTGAACATTCAAAACATATGTTGCATTAAAGTAATGTGTAACATGTTCTTTGAATTGACTACTTATCCCAGACTCTTGGAAGCATACCCATTGTCCATCTATCTAAGGTTGATCTGACGTTAGAGAAAAACTAGGGTTTGGTTGAGGTAATTAATCCCTTTCCTCAACTCCGAGGCCAACACTCATGTTAGTGTTTCAAGCTCTCTGGAACTAACTTCATGTTGAAGGAGGATCTTGACCATGATGTTACTTTTTACCTATAGGCAACTATCCCTTACATTAGTTCATTAAGCTTCTCTTAGATTCGTCTTTTTGGTTCTCCCCGTGATTCTTCTTGATTTGTTCCCAAATTGTTTCCTTGCAGGTAACCCTCAGTGTCACAAGTGCATGACTACTAGGAAGAGGAGGAGCAATAATCAGGAGTAACTCAACAGGTATTAACAATGCAAAAAATTTCTTCCATAGAAGACACACACTACATTTGTCTTTATTTAAGAAAGAAATGGAATGAGTTTTGTAGTAATTATGAGGGTAATTACAACATAGGTTCAAATGCAAGGCGTTGGGACCAGCTTGAACACAAAAGGTAATGATATCTCATGCATTTGTAACTTTGATTATTACTGATTGAAAACCCTTTCTGACAACAACTCCTCACCTTGTTGCAAGTTAAGTTTTGTTACAACAATTTTCTATTTCCTTAAGAGTTATTGGCCATGACTGCATACAAATTACTTATTGGTCTTCTCTCCCATTCCAGGTTCCATTTCGCCCCAATCAAATATGGGTTTCATTCCATGGTTTCTTTCATATGATAGGGTTCAATTTGACTCTCTTACAGAGAGTACTTGGGTAATTTAGCAACTTCATATGTTCTCTGATGGATCAACTTGCATTAAATTAGCTAAAGTCGTAATTCTCATTTCTCTTTTCTTTAAGGACAGAGGGGTTAGATTTTAATTATGGGATTTCTCTTCTATGTATATTGTTGTTGTAATTGATGATACAGTCGTATAGTTGGAACAACTATCTTTCTTTATTATAAATCTTGAATTGTTTACTTTAAGGAATTACTTTTCCCTAAGTTACAAAGTAATTGTTTAGTGGGTTTTACTTAATTTTGGCTTCATAAGATATGGCCAAGAATTGTATGAGTTTCTATTATTTAAACACATAAAGATAAATAATTTTCTTAGTTTTCTAAGTATCTATCCATAATATTTTCACCATAATTTCCTTGTTTTTTAGCTTCCGACTGTAGGATCATGATTATTCAAGTTTTTGTGTGAGGGTTTTGGTTCTATGTAACAAATTAATACGATCTATTCTTATTCCTCTTGATAATGTACATGGTTAGAAAATTTCCTCAATGGCTCATAGTTAGGATTCCCTTTTCTTGTAAGTCACATTTATTCTTTAAAATTATTTTTCTTTTCTTTGTTAATATTTTGAGGATTTAACGAGCTGGACCTTGGGTGTTCCTGGGCCCACATTACTGAACTCAAAACATTCTCTTGAGTCTGATGTCAATGGTCTTGACTACTTAGAGACTAAGTTGGAATTTGAGTTTAACCACTAATTTTTTCCAGTCTCAGTCCAGAACTAGGTTGTCATTCAACCTGAATGTCTAAATTAACTTTTTCGTAGCTTGTTTATCCTTAGCAGTTTATCACCTGTTTACCCAACATTTTATTTCTACCCATCTATCTTTCTACTAGTCCTACATCTAAACTCAGTATGATTGACTTACTTTAGCCTTATGGCCTTAGCTGATAGTCAATAATTTCAAATCAAGATAGAATTTGTTTTTACAAATTGACTTAAGCTTTTACATAATTTAGGAAAAATGCTTCAGTCATTGGTAACAACATTCAATTTTATAAAAGAAATTTAAGTTTCTCAAAACAACACAAGATATATCATTCAATAACAATTAAATAAGGTGTTATAAATAACTTATATGTTTTTATCGGTTCTTTCAGAAGAATTCATTCAGGAAGATCTCTCAACCCAACCGTGAGACTGGAAGTGACGTCTACTCCCCCCCTAAGCCTCTTCCCTTCAAGACAATTTAGGAATTCAACCTTAATTTAGGTAGATTTTGAATATAAAGACAAAATTGGTCTAGTTCAAATTTCAACCCTCAAGGGTTCATCCAAGGGTTCCTCTGGTTCTAAGCCCAGCTCAAGAGCACCTTAGTCTGGTAGTGTCCTGCCCACATTCACAGCCCTATGCAAGGTTCCATTTCAACCTTCTCTCTTTTGACCCTCTATCTCTCTTGCTATCCTTGGATATTTTTTCCCACTGAGATGAATTTTTTTCTTACCTCCTCTCTAGGGAAATAGAGAAGATGATAACTGTCCATAACTATCTAGAAGTTTCTTTAAAAAAAATAATCATTTCTTGAAATTAATTTCCTTCCATTTAATTATCTTTTTCATCATAAGACTTCATTAGGCCTTTTACAAAGCCATGAGTCATTGAGTTTGTAAGGTAAAACTTAAAAAAAAAAGTAACAACAGTAACTTAATAACATATTCACAAGGGTGTTACATCTCCCCTCCCTTGTGCAAAACACCATCGTCATTGTTCAGCTCAATCTACTGAAATAAATTAGGGTAAGCTTTGCCCATAATGTCCTCATCCTCCTAGGTAGCATCTTCTAAGCTAAAGTGATTTCTTTGCACTTTAGTCTAGCTGATAGCTCGCCTTCGTAATGTTGTTTCTCTCCACTCGAGAATATGCATAGATCTACCGGGAACTCTATGTGTGGCTTGACATGTACATGTCCATAACTTTCTATTAGCTCATGGTAATTATACATTCACACAATCAACTACAAGATTAAATTTTACCTGCACATTTTTCCAATCAATCACATGCCTAGGATCATACACATCTTTCTTCAATAATAAACATGAAATCCACTATGGACCGAGATATGACCTAGTAATGAAAGTTTGTATGCCAACAATCTGATTCTTTCCAGAATGTGGAAAGCTTTGCAATATTGAGGAGCTAATTTAGCACATCCACCCCACTACCAGGGGATTTTCCTAGTATTAACTCATAGGTATACATGATCTCCTACATGGAATTCACAGTTGTTTCTTTTTCTATCTGCATAAACTTTTTTCCTATCTTCAGCGGATTTTAAATTTTGACAAACTTTCTTTACTATATGTTCCATGTAAGCTACATATCAGGTCCCCACACCAATTTTTCTTTAGGGTTGTTCCCGTCATTGATTATTTTACATTTCCTCCCAGACAACACTTCAAATGGGCTCATTCCCAATGGTTCATGGTAGACATTTTTATATTCGAATTTAACTAAGTGGTGATATTCCTCCCACTTATTTGGTTGTTGTATCACAAACATCCTTAGCATGTCCTCCAACAACTAGTTTACTTGATCATTCTGCCCTTCCATTTAGGGATGGTATGCAGTACTAAACTGAATTTGTGTGCCCAATCGTATGAATAGGGAATTCCAAAATGCTAATTTAAATTCTATGTCTCTATCAAAAATCACCACCTTGGGTATAGCATGTAACCAGAATATTTCTTTCATAAATATATCAACAATTTGAACTATTTTGTATGTGGATTTAACTAGTATAAAATGGGTTATTTTTCTCAATTTATCCACCACTACCATGATATAATCATTCTAATTTTTATAATAAGGAAAACATGTAATAAAATCTAAGGTAATCATATTCCATTTCGTTCAGGAATAGACAGTGGATGGAACAACCCAGTAGGGTGTTGGTGTTTTGCCTTAACTTGCTCATACTCCAAGCATTTAGCCAAATACTCAGTAATGCCTTGTCTCATACCTAGCCAGAATTATTTCTTTTTATTTTTATTGTAGAAAGCAACTTTTGGTATCTAGGGTAGGCAACATACATATTTCTATGAAATTCATCTAACATGAACTGCTTTATAGGGATTTGGTTAAGAATATATACAACCTTTAAAATTCAGTATTGTCATGATTTAGGCCATAATTAGATATTTCCCTAAGGTTTTGTGTCTAACTAGATTGCTGCCACAATAAGTTATATTCAGGATCTTTATGGGAATCTTCCTTAATCTTTTCAGAAAAAATGATTATACTCGGCGATAGTGCACTTCATACAAAAAATGCAGTGTCGTGCTTAGTGTAGCAACAACCCAATTCTCTCTCCCTTTAAGGTGCATTATGTCAAAATCAAACTCACTCTACAAAGTTGTCCACCTAGGTTGGTGGGAATTCAAATTAGGCTAATTAAAGAAACTCGTTAAGCTACTATGATAATTCATTAACAAGAATTTATTTCCCAATAAATAAAGTCACCATAGTTTTAAGGCGTGGGCTACCGCAGTCAAATCCAAATAATAGGTAGAGTATCATTGTCAATGATCCTTCAATTTGCGGGATTTGTATGTTATGACTCTACCTTCTTGCATCAACAAGCCTCCAACACCTTCTTTGCAACCATCAATAAAAACAATAAACTCTTTCTCTAGATATACCACCTTCAAAGTAGGTGTGGTGGTCAACAAGTATTTTAAATGTTCAAAACTCTATTGACACTTTGGGGTCCACCTAAAAGCCTTCCCTTTATTTTGTAGGGAAGTTATAGGGTGGGAAAGTTTTGAAAGCCCTTCTATAAATCGATGATAATATCCAGCTAACCCCATGAAGGACTCGATTTCCAGAAAATTTTTAGGGACAAACCATTCGATGATAGTTTTGATCTTCTCGGAGTCCACAACTCTGCCTTCTGAGGAGTTGATGTGTCCCAAATACTGCATCTGATTATTTTTAAAATCATATTTAATATATTTATCATATAACTGGCTATCCCGTAATGTTTGTAGTACTAATCTCAAATGTTTTCGTGCTTTTGTAAGTTCATTGATTAAATTAGAATATCATCAATGGAGATCAACACAAATTTTTCTAGATAAGGTTGAAATATACCATTCATCGAGCTCATGAATGTTGCAGGAGCATTGGTGAGCCCAAAGGGCAACACCACGAACTAATAATGGCCATAACGAGTTGAGAAAGATGTTTTTAAAATATCTTCATCCTTCATTTGTATTTGATAGTTTCCCGATCATATATCAATTTTAAAGAACATGATGGCCCCTCTAACTTGATCAAATAGATTGTCAATCCTTGGTAGTGGTTATTTTTTTTTTTATGGTCATCTTATGTTGCTGCCTGTAATCAATACATAACCACAAAGTACCATTATTTTTTCTTACAAACAATACAAAGGCTCCCCAATGTGACACACTTTTCCAGATATAGCCTTTATCAAGGAGCTCCTGGAGTTACATTTCAAGTTATGTTAATTTTGGTATACTCATGCTATAGGGAGTCCTTGATACAGGGGTTGATCCTGTAATTAATTCTACGGTAAATCTTTATCCCGCTTCAATGGTAGCCTTGGTATTTCTTCTGTAAATACATCAATAAATTCTCAAATGACTGGAAAGTTTTCTAAGGAAGTTATCTTATCCTTAGAGTTAGTATAACTCACTTGCACAACATACATTTGACAACTTTTCCGAATACATTTTCGTAACTAGTTAGCAGTAATAGGTCAAAATTTAATGGCTTTTTTAATACCTTGAATTTCCCGTCTAACGCCTTCCTCAATAAGGAAGCTGATAGTTTAATCCTTGCAGTTCATGAGGGACCATTGCTTTTGTAAACAACCCATTCCAATGAACACATCATAGGATCCTAAGGGTAACATGTTTAAGTTCACATTAATTTTTTGTCTTGTTATTCCAATGCAAAAATTATTTGTTTTGGAAGTTACTCTTCTTTTGGTACCGATGTCCAATCACACTAACTAAGGGTTCTTGAACTTAATCATTTACAAATGGCACAATTATATAATATTCAGGCAGAAATAACTCAAACTTGCTCCTGGATCAATTAAAATGGAGACAGATTAATTAGCAATTTTACCTTCACATTTTATCATTGTAGGCTGATATTCAACATGATTATCATCCAAGGCTGCATTGGTTATGGGTATATTCTTTGACACCTTGCCAACTGTAGAGGATTCTTGCATGTTGTCAACTTATTCATTTCGTACACAATGTGGGTAGTTCTTGTAATAATGAGGCTCCCCACATCCCCAACATTGAAAAGTAGCATTTTGTTGTTTTTTGGTTTCTCATTTACCCTCTAATTTTGTCTATGTGGTCTCACTTTGTGTTCCAAATTTCTGTTGATTTTTTCCTAGAAACCCGTTGGGCTGCCTTTGGTACAAATTTTTCCCACCAACAAATTTTGCACTTTTATTATTCAAAAAATCCTTCATTCCCTTCTTGTTCAATCCATTATTACCACCTTCACCGCTCTGCTTCATTTGTCGATAAATAATCCTGGCCTTCCATACAACCTCATCCATTATTTTTGGATTATCAATCTCCATGTTCTCCTTCATAAAGGTATGTAAACTAATGATAAAACGTTGCACTTTAGCCTTATCCTCCTGAATATATGTAACATATTGTAGTAATGATGTAAACTTGGTTACAAATTTGTCCATAGTCAGTGGGCCGAGTTGTAAGTCATGAAACTCTTTTGCCTTTTCATCATAAAACTGTTCAGTTAGGTATTTATCCTTAAAATGTTTTTGAAATTTGTTCCAAGTTATCTCTCATTCCTCAATTCCCCAGACTATCTTGATTTCCTCCCATCATAGAGTGGATTTACCCTGCAATTGATAAATTTCCAACCTAGCTTTTAAATTATTATCATATTCATAGATTTAAAAATATTTATTCCTACCAATTAGCCAAGCATTAGATGCCTCCTCAAATTCACCATCAAATTTCAGAGGGTTTATCTTTTAAAATTCTCCTTGAAGTTTGAATTTATGTCTATTGGCCCCTTTGTCACCATAAACATTATCAGACATTCCTTCCTCATCATTTCATCCTCCTACAGACTCTTCATTATCCTATGTTTGGCAAAATGCTTCAGTTCTATTCTCATTACGGGCACTTGTATTTGGCTCCCACTGATTTTGTCAGTCTCACAATATTTTCAAGATTCTTTCATGTTCTTGCCTCAACCTTTCATTATCAGCTCTTAAGTTAGTCACTTCGACTCACAAACTTTGAACTATCTCCAACAATGCTACATTAGCTTGATGAGATTACTCTCCCAATTGCACCCATGTCTGCAGATTAGTTCCTATATAAGGTGCTTCTAGTCTTGTTGATGGTCTTGTTCCTCTTCACATTTTTTCTCACTCTGTGTACATTAACATATTGGTTACCCTTATTTTCCCATTTAGCCACAATGTTGAAATGTGGCTCTCATACCACCTGTAAGGTTATAACACCCCAAACAAAAAAATTTGTTTAATTAACCACCATGCATGCTTATAACATAAATTATCTCTTACTAGATATTAAATATATTAAGGTTCATACCTCACATGGGTTATATCGATAATGAATCATATTTCCAAAATCTAACAGTTAATGGATTTCATTAATTACTCAAGGCAATATAATCTATGAGTCAAATATGAACCCATCGCAATAGGCTTAATGCCATCGAAACGAATGTGATATCTCACCCAAAATTGAACATTCAATACATATGTTGCATTAAATTATTATGTTCCATGTTCTTTGAATGAACCACATGTCCTGGATGTCTGGAACCATACCCATCATCTATGTGTTTAAGATTGATCCGGTGGTTGAGAAAAACTAGGGTTTTGCTGATGTAACAAACTAGCTTGTTTACTTTGTGTGAGGGTTTCAAGGTCTTTGCAGTTGGCTTCATGACGAAGGAGGATATTGACGATGAGGTTAATTTCTACCTATAGGTAATTATCCATTACGCAAGTTCAGTAAGCTTCTCTTAGATTCGTCTTTTTGGTTCTCCCCACAATTCTTCTTGATTTGTTCCCAACTTGTTCAATTGCAGGTAATCCTTGGTGTCATAGGTGCCCAACTACTAGCAAGAGCAGGAGAAAGAATCAAGAGCAATTCAACAGGCATTAACAGTTGAAAAATTTATTTCGTAGAAGACACCCTCTACATTTGTCTTTGTTCAAGAAATAAATGGAGTGATTCTAGTAGTAATTCTGAGGGTAATTACGACACAAGTTCAAATGCAAGGTGTCAATACCAGATTGAACACAAAAGGTAATGGTCTCTCATGCATTTGTAACTCATATTGTAACCAGTTGAAAACCTTCTCTGATAGCAACTCCACACCTTGTTGCAGGTTAAGTTTTGTTACATTTTTCTTTTTGTTTCCTGAAGATTTCTTGGCCACGATCGCATACAAATTACTTACTGGTCTTCTCTCCCCTATTGAATGTACCATTTTGCCGCGGATTTTATTCTAGGTTTCCTTACATAGGCTAGGGTTCAAATTCAATATGTTTTATGGAGTACTTGGGTCATTTTGCAAATTCCTATGTTCTCTCGTGGTTCGACTTCCATTAAATTAGCTGAATACAGAATTCCCATTTCCCTTTCTTTCCAGACAGAGGGGCGTGATTTTAGTTATGGGATTTCCCTTTTATGTATATTTTCATTGTAATTGATGATACAATGGTACAATTGGAACAAATATCTTTCTTTATTATAAATCTTGAATTGTTTACTTTAAGGAATTACTTTTCCCTAAGTTACAAACAAATTGTTCACTGGTTTTTAATCCATTTTGGTTTTTTAAGCTATGGCCGAGAGTTGTATGAGTTTATATCATTGAAGCATATAAAGATAAATAATTTTATGAGTTTTCTGAGTATCTATCCATAATATTTTTGCCATAATTTCCTTTTTTGCTAGCTTCCGATTGTATCCTCATGATTATTCAAGTTTTTGTGCAAGGGTTTTGGTTATGTGTAACAAATTAATAAGATCTATTCTTCTTTCTCTGGATATTGTGCATGCCTAGAAAAGTCCCTCAATGATTCGTAGCTAAGATTCCCTTTTATTGCGAGTCACATTTATTCTTTAAAATTCTTTTCTTTTTTTTCGTTAATATTCTGGGCATTTTGCTTGTGTCAACAGTGAGCTAGACCTTGGGTCTTCCTAAGATTGCATTGCCAAACTCAAAATGTTCTCTTGGGTCTGATGCTAACGTTATAGGCTGCTTAGAGACTAAGTTGGAATTTGAGTTTAACCACAAAAGTTTTCTAGTCTCAGTCCATAACTAGGTTGTCATTCTACCTTAATGTCTAAATTCACTTTTCCATAATTTGTTTATCATTATCAATTTATAACCCATTTACCGAACATTTTCTTTCTACAAATCTATCCTTCAACTAGTCCTGCATCTAAACTCGGTATGATTGACTTCCTTTGGCCTTACACCCTTAGCTAATAGAGAATAATTTCAAATCAAGATGACGATTTTTTTACATATTGAATCTCAAACTTTTATAAAACACTTCCATTTAAGAATTCAATAAAAGCTCTTCAAGCATTGGTAATATAATTCAATTTTATAAAAGAACTCTAATTTTTCAAAAACAACACAAGATTTATCATTTAGTAACAACTAGCGAAGGTGTTATAAAGCACTTATCTACTTTTATCTATTATTTCATAAGAAATATATCAAGAAGATCTCTACACTCAACCGTGAGGCCGATAATGATGTTCAGTCTTTTCGTCGAGCCTCTTTCCTTCAAGGCTCTTTAGGAATTTAACCTTAATTTACGCAATTATGAACATCAAAACAACACTGGTCTAATTCAAAATTCAACCCTCAAGGGTTCATTCAACAGTTCCACTGGTTCTAAGCCCAACTCAAGAACACCTTAGTCTGGCAATGTCTTGTCCACCTTCACAGTCCCGTGTAAGGTTCCAATTCAAACTTCTCTCTCTCCACCCTCTAGCGCTCCTTCTATCCTTTGATATTTTTCTGCACTGAGATGGAGGTTTTTCTTATCTCCTCTAAGGAAAGAGAGAAGTTGGTAACCTTCCCTAAGTTTCTAGAGGTTTCTTTCTTTTTTCTAAATCATTTCTTGAAATTAATTTCTTTCCGTTTAATTATATTTTTCATCACAAGACTTCATTAGGCCATTTACCAAGCTAAGAGTGTGTAAAGTAAAACTTAAAAAAAAATAATAACACTAATAACTTAATAAAATATTTACAAAAGTGCTAAATTTTCACTCATAATTTGTTAGAATTATAGATTACGACTCTTCAACCTATATACAAAAGTGTTGAATTAGTTTTTCAAGGAGCTGAATCCATTTATACATTAAAAAAAGTAATTTAAGCAATACAAAGTTGCAACCTCACCAATAATTGTGTAGCTTATATGTGTTACATTTTGCATTTTCTATAAATATTTTCTTATCCATTTTAACATCTAGCTAGTATTTGTTGAAATTGCATATTTGAACAGTAAATGATAATTCAGATACGAGAATGCAAGATGGGGTATGGAATGAACAAAGATGTATGCAGTTTGTAAAGAATTTTCTGTACAGTGAATAGAACAATGTTAGCCCTATAAATATGATAAATCATGGCCAACACATTCCGGCATGACCCCATGGGTGATGTTTGGAGGTAATTATCTGGGTGGGCATACTCTGCAGTAAGCTCTAGGGAGAGTGAAGCCCCCTCATCATCATTATAGTGTTGGACGAATTTAAAAATTATGGAAACTCGTAAGACTTGGGCCTCATCTTGTGCAGCTCCCTCATCATCCCGTGATGTCTGACAAGTTCATAAAATACAGAAAATTCGGAAGACTCGACCGCTTTTTCTCGTTAACGGAGTCTCTGGAATGCATGTGCAGATGAATGAGGTATTTCAAACAAATACTGCAAGAATTAGATTTATACCACGTCCAGGTTGGCTCTCCTAACATCGCGAGCTGGGAATACTGAGTCATCATAGTGCTCCAAGGGTGTTGAAAGGAATTCGATGCATTTTTATGCTTTCAAAAAGTTAATTAACTAACTAAAAAGTGTAATCTCACCGAGAATTATATCATTACATTCCTGTAAAAACAAAAAAAAACAAAATTTGGAATGTTTAAACTACACCTAATTAATAATATAATTTAAACATTCCATATTATGGCCTTGATATCTTTTTATCAAATTTTCTCAAAATATAGTGAAATTTTGCTTATTGAAAATTTGAATCACTTATTAAATCTCGCAGTGTTCAAAAGGTTTTGAGTCAATTTATGGATTAAAAATGTGACTTAAGAAACTTAAAATTATGATATACAAAATAATTGTATCACAAAAAAAAGTTGAAATGTAGAGTGTTTACCTTAATTAATAAAATGACTTAAATTTTCAAGGGTTAGTTTTGTTGGATGAGTCCCCTTTGTTTAAGTACCTCTAATATTGAGAGGTCACATGCTGAATTCTTTTGAAACTTTTGCAATTATGCTCAATGATTGAGCCACATATAAAAAAAATACATTTCCTCAAACCACACAGCTTTGTTTGAATGTTCTACATTTTGGCCCTTTTTTCCAACATATTTTCTAGTGAATTTTACTGAAAATCTAACCATAATCTTTTGGAATCACATGATTGAGTTGTTGGGTCTAGATAATTTAAATGCCCTGGGACATTTTTAGTCTATTAAATCGGTCCATGCATTAAAAAATGCAAGTTAAGAAATTGAAAATTGGTATCTTCCTAAGAATTGTATTACCAAACTCTAGCGAAAAATGTACAAATGTAGAATTTTTAGACTCTACCCTAGCCTAAACTTTCTTATTTTGGCTTATTTCTTGGCATATTGTTTTGATCAAATTTCTCTTAAAATTTGGTGAGAATTTTTTGGAATTGCAAATTTGAGTTGTTGAGTTTCTAGAAATAAAGTGCTCTAAAAATTGTACGTTTGGATTTGAGGGAAAAGGGCTAAACATAGAATATTTCAACTTCACCCTAACTCGTAGTGTAATATAAGCATTCTACACTTTGCCACTTTTTCTAGAATATTTTCTTGATCAATTTTACTCTAATCTAGCCAAACTTATATTGTAAAAGGATAAAATATAAAATGTTTGGACTCCATCCTAACTAATATCATTTTGTAAACAATCCATGTTTTGGTTTATTTGTCGGCATATTTTTCAATCAATTTTACTAGAAATCGAACTAGAATTTGTTGAACTTGGATGTTTGAGTTGTTGAGTCTATATAGTACAAGTGCCCTAGGGATTTTGCAAGCAAATTTATTTATGTATTCAAAAGAAAATTTTTTAAGCAACTTAAAATTGCAATTTCATAAAGAATTGTATAGCTTAATGATAGTGAAGAAGGATAAAAAGTAGAAATTTTAGACACCCCTGAAGCAACTAGTGTTTCCTAAAGGGTCTATCTTTTGACCTCCATTTATGCATTAAAAAATGCAATTTTAAAGCAACCTAAAATTGTTATCTCATAAAGAATTGTATAGCTAGATTCTAGTGAAAAATGAGATAAAAGAAAAAGTTTACACTCCCCTTTCTCTAAAAAGCCTACTTTCACCTATTTTCACTCATAATTTGTTGGAACTATAGATTTTTTATTGTTGAACCTATATACTCAAGTGTCCAGTTAGCTTCTTAAGATGCTAAATCCATTTATGCATGAAAAAATGTAATTTAAGCAATACAAAGTTGCACTCTCACCAATAATTGTGTAGTTTATGTGTTACATTTTGCATTTTCTAGGCATATTTGCTTATCAAGTTTGATAAAAGATATAGATAGAATTTGTTGAAATTACTGATTTGAATTCTTAAGTCTATATAATCCAAATACCTCCAAAATTTTCTATGGCATTAAATCTTTCTATACATTTAAAAATGCAACTTAAACAACATAAAACTGAGATCTCACCAACAACTATATCTTTAAATCATGTGAAAAGGATTAAAATATAAAATGTTTAAACTCTATTCTAGCTAATAACATAATCTAAACATTTTAAGTTTTAGTTTACTAAACCTATAGTAATCAATTTTACTTATAATAAAATCAAATTTAATTAAAATTATAAATATGAATTATTAAATTTATACCATCTAAATGCTTCAAAATATTCAATCCATTTAGAAATACCATATAAATAATAATGATATCACTGGTATCTTATCATCCTAATTGGAAAAAAAACAGAATATAAAACGAACCCACTGATATATGCCTACAAAAAATATTTCTACCCCAACTAATATATTCCCGCTAAATAATAATTTTTATAAGCTGCAACTCCATTGCAATGTTGAATATGATTTGATGACACGATGACCAGTAAATAATAATTCGGATACGAGAACGCAAGATGGGGTATGGAATGAACAAGGATGTATGCAGTTTGTAAAGAAATTTCTGTACCGTGAATAGAGCCATGTTAGCACTATAAATCTAATAAATCATGGCCAACGTTCCGGCATGACCCCATGGGTGACGTTTGCAGGTAATGAACTTGGCTGACATCCTCTGTGGCAAGCGCTAGGGAGAGTGCAACCCCGTCATCATCGTATGTTGTCGGACGAATTTAAAAATTACCTAAACTCGGAAGACTTGGGCCTCATCTTGTGCTGCTCCCTCATCATCCCGTGATATCTGACTAGTTTAGAAAAGACAGAAAATTCGGAAGACTCGGCCGCTTTTTGTCACTGCGTGAGTCTCTAAGATGCATGTGCAGATGAATTAGGTATTTCAAACAAATACTGCAGGAGCTGAATTGATAACACGTTCAGGTTGGATCATCACGAACGGGGAATCTGAATCATAGTTATCACCAACATAATTGCACTAGGAATATTTTAATTTTTTTTACAGTGGAAAATTTATCATAACTTAGTTGTCAAATCAGTAGTGTGGACAATTATTTCTCGCTGGTATCTGTGAATACAAACTGACTCATCACCGTTATTCAAAGAAAACTAAGCCACCTAGAATAATCCGTTGGTGATCTGTAAGGGGGCAGGTTTCACCCTGCTAAATGCCTCTGGGTCTTGGGTCGTTAACCTGTTTCTTTAACTCTAAGGAAAGCCAAGCAAAAGCCTTTTTAATGCATACTACAAGCCCTATTGTCATGAGTTTGTATTGTATTGCCCATTTATCGTAATCAATTTTACTTATAATAAAATCAAATTTTATTAAAATTATAAATATGAATTATTATATTATACCATCGAAATGCTTGAAAATATTCAATCCATTTAGAAATACAATATAAATAATAGTGATATCACTCGTACTTTATCATCCTATTTGGAAAACACAGGCCCATGAACCCACGCCTTTAGCTAATTTAGTTCGATGAGACACAAGCCAGTACCTTTCCATTGTTCAAGCACGATATTGGATAGCTCACTTTTCCCTAGTTTTATTCACTTATGCGCTTTAATTGCCTATACATAAGTAAATGTGTTAATTCTTCTTCATAAATTTCTCTGTGAGGTATTGCATTGTACAATGACAATACCCACAGAGAAAAGTAATCAATATAATATTACTCCATCTAAAAACTATCTATATTTATTTCTGGTAGTAAAGTACCGAATAATAACAATATAAATTACTCCATCTAAATCTGATCTATATATTCAGATAAAGGTAAATACGGACCAAACATTATGCCGAGAAAGAGTCTCATTCAGAGAGAAAAGAAGAGAACAAACGGAAATATCATTTAATTCGTCAATCTTAGAGAAAAAAGCAAAGTGTCATCATGGATAACAATGAGAAATTCATAGAAAATTGCAATCTTCACCACTAATCAGATGATTTTACCTATTAAGAAGATCATCAACAAATCCAAATAAAAAAGATATTCTTTATATTGTAAATATATTCTAAAATATCTACAAAATAAAATAAAAATTTTGGAAATATTCTAGAAAAAACCCATTGATTTCGAGTCAGATTATAACCCATGATATATGCCTACAAAAGAATATTTCTACCCAACTAATATATTCCCACTAATTTTTTTTTATAAGCTGCTACTCCATTGCAATGTTGAGTATGATTTGCTGAGACGATGACCAGTAAATGATAAGTCGGATACGATAACGCAAGATGGGGTATGGAATGAACAAGGATGTATGCAGTTTGTAAAGAAATTTATGTACCGTGAATAGAGCCATGTTAGCACTATAAATCTAATAAATCATGGCCAACGTTCCGGCATGACCCCATGGGTGACGTTTGCAGGTAATGAACTTGGCGGACATCCTCTGCGGCAAGCGCTAGGGAGAGTGCAGCCCCGTCATCATCCTATGCTGTCGGACGAATTTAAAAATTACCTAAATTCGGAAGACTTGGGCCTCATCTTGTGCTGCTCCCTCATCATCCCGTGATGTCTGACTAGTTCAGAAAAGACAGAAAATTCGGAAGACTCGGCCGCTTTTTGTCACTGCGTGAGTCTCTAAGATGCATGTGCAGATGAATTAAACAAATACTGCAGGAATTGAATTGATAACACGTTCAGGTTGGATCATCAAGAACTGGGAATCCTGAGTCATAGTTAGCACCAGCACCAACATAATTGCAATAGGAATATCTTAAGTTTTTTTTTCACAGTGGAAAATTGATCATAATTTAGTTGTCAAATCAGTAGTGATAACAATTATCTCTGGCTGGTATTCGCAAATACAAACTGACTCATCACCCTTATTCAAAGAAAACTAGACCATTTAGAATAATCCGTTGGTGATCTGTAAGTGAGCAAGTTTCACCCAAAAAACAAACTCTAACCAAACAAAAACAGTTTTAAAGCATACTACAAACCCTATTGTCATGAGTTTGTATTGTATCAACCATTGAATGTAAAATTTACTATTATTTTGTTCAGATAGCCTGTTATTCTTTGCAATCACATGGTTCATGACACAGTGTAATCTCTAAGTGAGTCCCACGCACAATGTCTTTTATCGCTCAACCAGATTGCACCCTTGGACGTATTTGTCTTCTATCGCTAAATCAAATTGCAGCCTTAGACGTATTTTTGGCGGATGAGCATCCTTGTGTCAATGGAAAATTTATAGAGGGGGTGAAACTATTGATTTCAATATCTTTTATTAAAATCTTTAAAAAAATACATAATGCGATTTGTTTGTAACATTCCCTCTTACTCTCTCGGAGTTTTCTACGTTTGTTTGTAACATTCCCTCTTACTCTCTCATAGATTTCTAGGTTGAATGGTAGGTGTCACATTCAATTACACTAACTTCCATTCCATTGTGTGATTATGAATATGAGGTTATAAAAACCTTAAATTTGGAAAGTTCTTATAATCAAATTCTAATACTTCCATTCCATTAGGTATTTTTTACAGAATTTTGTCGTGATTCAATGCACGAATCAAAATTCATTACCATTTAAAGATTCATCTTTTAATCATCTTGCAACATCAACCAACTCATCACGTGGCTTTCTATGTGGCATACATGATGTTACCATGTCATATGCCATTTCAAAATGCACTTATCATTGTCAACATGCCAACATCATTGCGCCCAAACCCAAGAAGGGCACATTGGATCTAAGCATCATAAGGAGGGCGTGATCCCCATCAGTCAACATGAATATCCTCGTCATTGCCAACGCATAAACATACTAGACCTTATCATGTATATCCACGTTATACATGTTATATGCATTTATTTAGAAAATACATGAGGTTAAACCTCTTGCTAATTATCCACCTCCATGACAGAGCTTCAATAGATGAGCAGTCTATATTCATTACACAATCCCCTTCCCTTCTCAACAGTTAACCATGCGAGGGGAGGGTGTCGGTCAATACTTTGTTCCATATGCAACTAAATTCCTTGCAAATTTCTTCTACCCTACCTTCATCATGTGGCCAACATTCCACACTGATGGCCTGTATTGAGTGCGCCCCCATAGCATCTGAGAAATAATGGGGGGGGCTTTACACTTGTCAATTACAACACCTTTGTTGATTGACTTTTTTTTTTCAAGCCCTCTCTATCAAGCGTGCCTCTTTCCCGAGAATCTCACAACAGATCTTGGTGCTAGACATGGCGTGTTGGAAATTTCTCCATCAATGGACCCTAAATTTTGATATTGCATTGCTTGTTAGTTTCGTGTCCAACCATACAAGTCACATCCCGTTGATGTCATGATGATGTTATTTTGCTATGTGGCATCCTATGAGGGTATCATGTGTCACCTATAATTTAGTCATATGTCCATCCAATGATCCTAATTCTTTCTGCCACTTATCACACCATCAACATGCCATGTTAGGGATCTCACCACATCATAAATCCACATCCACATGGAGTACATGTGGCATGCCCTCACACAAATCAACATTTACTATTATATTAAATTTTAGGGTTTCAAGGAGAAACCTCTCTTACCATGCCTCCACATCATTACATCTAGTCACATTGTACCATCACGTAGAAGAGGCTATTACCCAAACTATGCATGGTGTGACAACAAACTTCCCATCATGTGATGGAAAGAGTTATGTTATGTACCTTCTGCTAATATCACCATTCCTTTATCAAGTCACTACACAAAGAAGGGTTGTAACAACCCATGGTTGATTTTTTATGTAAATAAAATAAGACAAGGTCATGAGACACATATTACAAGTTGAATGTTGGGAAAAACATATTGATGGGTATCTCTTGAGATTAATTAATGTTAATGGAAATTGGTAAAGGCAATAGAAAAGGAAAAATGACAATAATTGGCATTTTATTTATGAAATAAAGTAAAATAGAAGAAAATAAAGGTGAAGGGTCACAAAATTATATGAGGAGGAAATTGAAGAGAAAATAGAGGTCTCAATGATAAAAAGGTTTTTGACGATCAGTTCACAACATTAGCTGGTTTAGATTTAGTAAGTTCAGTTTTGGAGCTCTCATTTCATTATCTCATTCTCTCTCATACTCTTGCACACATAGAGCATGCTTGGAGCACTCTAGTGTTTACTTGGATTGAGAAAAAAGTCGAAGGAAAGTAAGTAATCACAAGGAGACAATGGGATCAACAAATACATCTATATTGATTTGTAGGTAAGAGGTTACATGTATGATCTCCTTGTTTATTTTTTAATGCATGATATATGCATGTAATTATCTGGTTATGTGTTGTCATTGGCATGGAGGATTGGCTAGATTGACAATAGTTTGAGCATTGCCTTTCCATTTCCTAGACAGCCATTGTGATGTGGGTTTTTCCATTTGATTGTTTTCATATTGGGGCTCATGTTCCTTATGGTTGCGGGTTGGAACAAAAAATCTGGAAGCCCTTAAACAACTTGGGTTGAGTTACTAGCCCTAGATCCTAAGTTGGGGTAAATGCTCTGAAGCCCCGCGACAACTGTGGATTGAGTTACTAGTTCCTAGAACCCTAGAAAATTTGCATAAAGACTGATCTAATTGATGTTAGTGGTGTCCAGTCATAGAGGGGGAAGTACTATGTTTGAGAGTTGAGGTGGCTTAGCCTCTCGAATCCCTGGTTGGTTTTTTCTTGTTTTATTTGATGAGATCCCACATTCATGCTTGGAATGTGGCACAGGGGTGATTGGATGAAAGAGAGATTTGGTTTAGCCCAATCTATGGTCGGGTGATACGTAGAATTCCCTAGCTTAGATTGTATTTTCACATATTAATAAGAGTTATTCTTCTACTACAATTCATGTATACTGTAGTGATTATGTCAGTGACATTATGATTGAGTTACCATGGTTAGTATGCTGGTTATTTTCTGGTTATATGTTGGTTATATAATGATCCGAATTGGATCCATAAAAATTCTCAAAGTGATATGACTGTATCAAAATCATGATCGACTTCAAAACTTGTGAATAAAGAGCTATCAGGAAGGACCTCTGGACAATGGCAGTTTGTAGCTAGCAAGGAACGATGAGGACCTTGGTCAAAGCGCGCTAACCAAGGCCCATGAAGACCACGCAGGATGCAAATTGGCAGTTAGGAAGTCCGTATCAGAAAATAGAGGTTGTTTCTGATGCGCGATTAGCGCGTGCATCACTGGAAAAAACCCCTCGAGAAGGAAAAGCCCTGAAACACTCAGTCGAATGGGAAACCGGGAAACCATAGGGAAAGTGCTAAAGCAAAAGGCAGGCCCTGCACTCCAAAACCGGCGGAATATCAGAGGCATATTGGTTGGTAAGCGGATTTGGCAGGAGAACGAGCGATTCCATACATTGCACGATGCGTGTCTAGTGGATGATAAAGAAAACCGCCTCCTATCATTGGTTAACAGTCGAGCAAGTCAATCGTGTGATAAGAGCGAACACCATAGGATCTAGGGGCTCCAGATCTGACAGTGCAGATTGCGCCCAATGGGAAACCAGATCTGAAGGGAAGATAAGCTACAACACATAAAGTTTGAAGTCTGATTTGACCGCTGAGTTGGCGGATGAATCATTGCACAACATAACTGAAATACTGAACTGTTTTAGGAAGAGCTGGCACAGTTCGCGAGAGGAAAAGTGGCCACTTCCTTGTGAGACATTGGTGATGACGCAGAGGCAGGGAACTCCAAGTGAACAACAATAGGCGATCCGAAGGGGTAGAAGAGGAAGCGAACAGTCATGAGATAAGTTGACTTTAACCCATGAACAAATAGAGAACAGAATGGAAGAGAAGGAGAACATAAACAAGCGAGAAAGAGGTAGTGAAGCAAGAAGCAGAAAACAGAGAGCCAATCTAACCTGCAGAGTTAAGGCAGCATCGAGCAGATAAGGCAATCCTTGTGAGGATATCTGTCGAGAATTGAGCACCACATTGGACTCATCCCATTAATGACCATAGAGGTCGAGACTTGGTAAGGAAAGAGTCCATGCACTCTAGTGGCTTGGGGAATCCAAAACCACCCTACTAAGCATCATCTATTTTAGGAGATTCAAATCGAGCTCTTCATTGTAAAAACTTTGCTTTAAAGACATGATAAGAAAATGTCACCACTGAAAGTTAGACCAGAGATGTAGCCCAGGAGGATTGGGTGAAATCCTTGTTAATTTGTTGTGTTCTTGTATTTTCTTACTGTGTTTCTCTTACTATTTTCCATTTTCCAGTGTTTGTGTATTTTTCAATCTGATCAATCCATTGCCTAACATAACATAGACACACACCAACACATGAGTCTGTAATACCTTCATTTATTAATTAATTAATTGAGATCACTTACGAGTGATTTTCAGATCAAGTGGTATCAGAGCTCAAGGCTGTTAAGGTTAGACAAGCTTGTGTTGGATTTAGTTGTTGAATGCTAACTAGATCAAAGCTCAAATTAGGAGAAGGAGAGTTGGTCGAAAATAATCCCGAAATTTGGAGAGTCTATCCTTGGAAGACAATGTGAGAGGAAGGTTCTATGGGGCCAGACCCTCAATTCATAGATAGTTTCCTAGCCATAAAGTCCATGGTAGAGGAAATGTATACGAACTTTAAAAAACAAAAGGATGAAGACTCATCAGTCTCCAAACAAGACAAAGAAGAAGATGAGTCTCACTCCCATGACCACTCAAAAGGCAAGGGGAAAGAAGAAAGATTTCTCACACCTCCTAATAGCCCTGAACATAAAAAAAAGGCATATTTGATTAAACTAGATGTAAAATTTGATTTACCTATATATGATAGAGAGTCAAATGCAGAAAATCTAGAAAATCAGATTAGACAAATCGATGGTTATTGTAGAGTGCAGAATATCGATTCAGACAAGACCAAGATTCAGCTAGCAAGCCTACACCTTGGAGGAATTGCCTTGGTTTGGTGGGAAGGCAAGGCCCAATCTGACCTAAAGAGACATGGTAAGACTATCTCTGTCTAGAGTGAATTTGTTTCTGCAATCAAAAAGAAGTTCTATCCATTAGCCTACATGCAACAAGCCATGATGAGCCGGCAAACTCTTCGGCAGTTGAAAGGGCAAAGTGTATAGGGATACACTCAAGAATTTAGAAAGAGAACATTGATTCTAGGAATCTCATTAGACTCACTTGAGGCTCTATTGAAGTACATTGGTGGTCTAGACAGCTACATGAGGCACACTATTCTCATGTTTAATCCCACTAGTATAGATGAGGTATCTATACAAGTTACTCATCTAGAAGCTAGAGGAAAGAATGGAAGTCCAGAAGTTGGGGGATCATCCCAACCCACTGCAAGCAAGAATAAGGAGAAAAGAAAGCAAAAATGGAAAGCCAGGAAGGCTGACACTGCACCAAAAAGCAAGGCTTCATGTACTCACTATAAAAAGGATGGATGATCACTGTTGGATTCTGCATCCAGAGACGAGACCTAAGAAGTTCAAGGGCAAGAAGAAGAAGATTGTTGCAGCTATTCAGAAAGATTTGGGGTTAGACTCGGGAGATGAAACAACTATTGATACTTTGTTTGGTAGTGGCTCACAAGTAAATTTAATTTCTAGAGAAATTGTAAAGAAGTTGGGATTAGTGACTACACCTCAAAAGAAACCATACCCATTAGGACGGTTAGATGATAAAGCACAACTACAAGTGACTAGACAATGCAAACTCAAGTTTTCTTTTGGGTCAGCGTTTGTAGATGAGGTTGAGTTACACATAATTCCTTTGGATATATGTGGAATTGTTTTAGGAAGTCGTTACTTGTATGATAGAAAAGATATTTTCGATAGAGCTATGAACAAGTATCTACTTGTTAAAGATGGAATCAAATACTTTGTAAGAGCTCATAAGCCCAAGAATAATTATACTCTCATAAACTCAACGCAACTAAAAAGAATGATAAATTGATGCAAACAAATCTTACTGATGGTTGTAAAGGAAAAGAAACTTGATAAAACCAATGTATTTAAGGGTTGTAATGCTAAACAACAAGCTGATTTAGAAAAGGTTGTTTCAGAGTATGATATCTTGTTTCAAGAACCTAAAGGTCTGCCACCCAAAAAGGAAATATTGCATGATATTATTTTGTAGCAAGATGATCCATTGCATAACATTGGAATGTATAGGTTGACTGCTTTAGAGAACGCAGAAATCAAGAAGAAGGTGCAAAAGTTGCTCGAGAAAGGGTTCGCCAGACCTAGCACATCACCATGTGGGTCACCAATCGTTTTGGTGAGAAAGAAAGATGGCTCGTGGAGAATGTCCAATGATTACCAAGCACTGAATAAGATAATGATAAAAAATCGTTATCCCCTTCCTAGCATCGATGGTCTTTTAGATCAATTGAAGGAGGATGTTTATTTTTCCAAGCTAGACTTGCATAATGGATACCATCAGGTCAGAGTTGTAGAACAAGATGCATGGAAGACTACTTTCAAAACAAAGTAGGGATTGTATGAGTTGCTGGTTATGCCTTTTGGCTTAACTAATGCTCCTACTACTTTCATGAGATTAATGAATGATGTACTCAGACCTTTTCTTGATGATTTGGTTATTGTGTATTTGGATGACATTCTAATATTTAGCAAAACGTGGGAAGAACACTTAAAGCACGTTAAGTACACACTAGATGTTTTGAAAAGAGAAAAAAATTATGTTAAACTCTCAAAAGGTAAATTTGGCAAAAAATCTTTAAATTATTTGGGACATATAGTAGGGGGTGGTGAATTGAAGATAGATCCCTCTAAGGTGGCAGTCATTGTGAACTGGCCTAAATCCAAATCTGCTATAGAAGTTAGAAGCTTCTTACGAGCAGTACAATATTGGAGGAAGTTCATTTCTAACTTTTCCTCAATTGCAGCCCCTTTACATGATTTAACAGGCTTGAACAAGGTCTTTCACTAGGGAGGCAAACAGCAGAAAGCCTTCGACACCTTGAAAGAAAAGATTAGTACAACACCTGTACTAGCACTGCTTGATCTGCAAAGACCATTTGAGATTCAAACGAATGCTAGTGACTATGCCATGGGAGCAGTGTTGACACAGCATGGTAAACCCATATGTTATCATTCTGAGACATTTAATTCTACAGTAGTTAACTATCCTACTTATGATAAAGAATTGTATGCATTAGTACAGAGTGTGAAAAAGTGGAAACATTACTTAATGTGTAAAGAGACAGTAATACATACTGATCATCAACCACTTCAATATCTACACTCCCAAACTAAGTTGCAACAATCAAGATACTATAGATGGATGGGTTTTCTACAATAGTTCCATTTAGTCATCAAATATAAAAAGGGCATACACAATAAAGTTGCAGATATGTTATCTAGACCTATTATAAATGCATCTAATATACTTAAGCATAATTCTGTGTTATATGAGAGTTACATTGAACAATATGCTCAAGATATAGACTTTAAAGATGTATATGCAACTTTAAGTCAGGTCAAACGAGTAGAAGAATTGGATTATCATGCAAAGGACCGACTCTTATATCATTGTGGGAAGTTATGCATTCCACAAACTGAAACAGTAAAGATAATTCGAGAAGCACACACTTCTCTAATATCAGGTCACTTTGGGGTAAGTAAAACAGTTGCACAGCTGCAAAGATTTTGTTATTGGCAAAAAATGAACGAGACAGTTTCTAGATATCTAAGAGGGTGTACTATGTGTGCAAAAAGCAAGCCCAACAATAGAAAACTAGCCTTGTACACTCCATTACCAGTTCCTTCTCACCGTTGGGAAAGTGTTTCCATGGATTTTGTTGGAGGACTGCCTAAATCTAGGAAAGGTCATGATTATCTGTATGTTGTTGTGGATAGGTTCAGCAAGATGTGTATTTTGGTACCTTGTAATAAATAGATTACAGCTGAACAAACTACAAAACTGATTTTTCAACATGTATGAGTTCATTTTGGATTACCCACTTCCATTGTATTTGATCGAGACACCCAATTTGTGGTGAAGTTTTGGTCAAGTCTTTGGGAACTGATGGACACCAAACTGAAGAAAAGCACAACTTTTCATCCACAAACTGATGGCCACACAGAAGTAGTTAATACGACAGTGATCCAGTTACTTAGGGGATATTGCAGCAAGCATCCTAAGCTTTGGGATGAACATTTATGTTATGTGCAGCATGCTTACAATAGAGCAAAACATTCTTCTACACAGAGATCTCCTTTTGAG
>APFE030491891.1:5699-24175 GCA_000404065.3 Pinus taeda | reverse complement strand
AAAAAGGCCACCACTAAAAGTTGGACCAAAGACATAGCCCAGGAGGATTGGGTGAACTCCTTGTTAATTTGTTGTGTTCTTGTATTTGCTTACTGTGTTTCTATTACTGTTTTCCATTTTCCAGTGTCTGTGTATTTTGCAATCTGATTGATCCATTGCCCAAGATAACATAGACACACACCAACACATGAGTCTGTAATACCTTCATTTATTAATTAATTAACTAAGATCACTTACGCGTGATTTTTAGATCATATAATGTGTACGATCTATGGCTCTTGTAATGAATTATTTTGTTATTGATTGGTTGATGAATGTATGGACTAATAAGTGTTATTACAATGATGTAGAGAGGGCATAGAGCCTTCTTGTTGAATCTCATATGAATCTCAGACTAATATGATTTGATATGCATTCATTACATGTAGCTTACATATTTTCCATGTGTTTGATGAAATGACTTTTATGGATTAGGTAGTTTAGGTCATGTTTGATTGAATTTTTTGTCATCATGTCAATCGTGATTGTAGAAATTCTAAAGAAATTTTGGGCAATGCTATGGAGGAAGGCTTGAAAAGGTGGCACATATCATAGGACCTCATGCTCAGAACTGGAGAAATTCATTTATAACCACATGGATGCAGTGTTGTGCATGTGGTTGGAGGACTATAACTGCATGCATGCCTTGTTGTGGGTGTGGTTGTGGGGACTTGGTTGAGAGAAAGGGTTCCAACAGGATTTGGTCACCTTGGGTGGTTGTTCAGCCTTTGAGTGCCCTGTAGACATTATAGGATGTCAATATGTGGTCAGTTTTTCGGCCACACTTCCTTAACTAGAAATAGGAGGTCAGGTCATGCCATTGTAATTCTTTGTCTCATGTTTACCCTAGAAGACTGGTTAATTGGGTAAATGTGGGAGGGGTGGTTACAAGGGTGTAGTGTGGGATTAGTCAATAATCCTTGGATTAATGAATTACTTAGCATGCTAAGCCTCATAATTAAATTAATACACAATTCTCACTATTATTTTGTAACTATTTCCATAATGCCTTTATGGATTTGGGCAAAGCTTCGTTGGCCAGATTATAAGCTTGGAACCCCACTTTGATAGGCTTGTAAGTCTTATAATCTCGTTGAACATTTCCATGGTCAATTGTAACTCTACATTGTCCTCCTATATGATAAAAAGCCCACATTCCAATTCCTTTAAATCTAGACATTCAACATATTCATTTATTTGAAATGGACTCACTGATTCAAGCATTCAAACCATAAAGAGTCCATGATATACAAAATATATTAGACATTGATAATAATCCAAATTGATAATCAACAAAACATGTAAACCACCATTCATGACTATACATATATATAGTATTATAATTTAGAGCTTATATTAGCGAAACAAAGGCGTTCAAGTCCTTCAAAATCTAGATGATCATTCACACAACCATCTTATTACAACATACATGAATACATCTTCCTCCTTAAGTGTCGATGAACCATTATTATACGACAACATTAATCAATATTCACATTGCACAAATACGCACAATAATACAAGTCATTTATCTTAATAATTGGATGATTGAAAACTAAGAGAGGGACTTCAACTCTCCTCCCAATTCTAGGAAAAATGTACTATTGTTATTTCTTGCAGTTAATAACCCCTGAGCCAGATTCAAAGCTGAAGGAGTGAAGTGAACAATCACATGGGTATCCAAAGTACACAATGCTTCCACCTAATATCCAAAAGTCCATAATAAATGTTCCCTCCACCCAAACAACACTTTATGATATCTATAACATCGGTGCTCCACCTATTCAAAAACTACATGAATCTAGAGGTCCAAAGGATCTCCACCTACTTCACACTTCAGGATTCCAGAGACCATAGTGCCTCCACCTGTCTTCTGCAGAATCTAGAGAACACTATGACTCCACCTAATAGGATTCCATGGGAATCCAGAGATCTTGGCCTCCACCTGTTCAACAACACACAAAAATCTAGAGAACTATTCAAGTCTCCAGCTATTAAATCTCACTCAGGAATTCTAGATAGTTAAATATCCACCAGATCAAGAAGACATGAGTCTATAACACTCTTTAGTTATGCCACATGTTGTTCTTCTTTCTTCAAAATTCCTTCTCCTTTAGCAATCCACACTCTTTTCCCATGCATTCTATTGAGAAATAATTAGGGTGGTCAATTAGGGTAGATTTATCTTACTTGATAATTTCTTGTGAATATATGTTAATTTCTTATTATTTTTACAATATTTTCTTCATCAAAAAAATACCAGTATATAAACATGAACATCAAAAAAAGAAAATGAACACACGATATAGGCTCCAAGCCAAGGCAAAACCTGACAAGGGGGAAAACCTAGTTGACTCTTCTCTTCTTATAGAATTAGATCAAAGTGAGAGATCCAAGACCAAAAACCAATACCAAGACCATCTAAAAGACCCAAGTCGTCCCTCCTTCAAGCCTTCCTCAACCAGCTCAAGTCCAATCAAGTCAAAGAAGGTCAAAGCTTCTTCCAATTAGAAGTCTAGTCCTACAACTTTGCATAGTTGCCCTAGCACCTTCACATAAACAACTTTTTTTAGACCTTTAGCTCGCATATTTTCCCCAACACTTTGTACATGTGAAAAATGAAAGATAAAAGTTTTATTTTTATTCATTATAGGAAATTTCAGCCTAAAAGTGGTCTCTTAAGGAAAAATCAAGAAATTAGTAAAAAATGCTATGTAGACAATTTTTTAATAATATTTTACTTTTATATATGTTCCCCGATATTTATTAGCATGAGATCTATATTGATATTTTATATTTTCCTGTGTGTATATATTTTATATTTAATAAATTTTTTTGGTGCTTTTTTTTTAACATTGTCTACTACGCCAACAAATTTGCCAGAAATAATATTTTTTCCAAAATCCAGTAATTTGTCCTTTCTCGAATACATTTTTTTTAGCTATTTTATATTATGAATGTTAAGATACCTTTCGATAAAAATCACATAAAGAAACTATAAGTCGGCACATTTTGAACCATTTAACTATTTCATATTTATCTATACATTCTATATTTTTTGCCAGAATCCGATAATTTGTCCCCTTTGGAATACACTTTTTAACTATTTAACTATAATTGTCTACATTTATATTTTATACATAACTATTTCTTTTTGTTCTTTTTTGGCATGGTTATTAATGTCAAATGGGCCTGCATTTTTAATTTATATTTTTTCAATAATATCAACATTGACATTGCATTAATAATTTTTTTTATACTCTAATTCATATAACTAAGTTAGATAAATAACATTAATAAAATATTTCATGAATACCCCAATTAATAATAATTATTTCAGCGATATCTAAATTAATAATAAAATATTTCACAGATACCCATATTAAACAATTTAAAATTATTTAGGACATGTTTAAATTTGAAGGATTTTCATTGGTTTACATCTTATGACATGGAAATTACATAAAATTATTTGGACATGCACCTCTTTTTAAATTTAAAGGATTTTGATTGGTTTACATATTATGACATGGAAATTACATGAAAAAAAATCATGGAGACTTTTATGAAGAAATTTCCTGTGATGCCTTCTTAAATCTTCACTCTCTCTCCTTAGGTTTTTTCTCTTTCCTCTTTGAATTTTGTTTGCTTCCTTGCATTTTCTTGCATAGAAATCAAAGTTTTCAAGTAGTGACCAAATGAAGTCAAATAACTCTTTATATATACATATCCAGAAGGTAAAATAGGTCCATTCCAAAACCAAACTTTCCAGGAAGAGATCCTTCCTCTGAGCACTGTGAATTTTGATTCGGAGTAAAAAGATCAATTGTGGAGAATTACGTTGTTGTCCTAATGATATTTTTGCAAAATATATTTAGTTTCTTATAATATGTGAATTATCCATTAAATGAAATGATTTTCCTTGCAATTTTTCACACATCTTAAGAAGTATGTGTGTGTTCACATAGCATAACTTAATCCAAAATGTGCAATATAATAATATATATATATTTAGTTTACACGGAAGAGCTAAATTTCTCATATAAAAAATTATTTTATGCAAAGGTATTTTTTTATTTTTTAAAGTTGGCAAAGTAAACAAAATAGTGGTATTTTTAAATTTTTCATTATGTCTATTTTATAATATTGATTTTTTATTCAACCTCTTTAAAATTATTCAAAAAAATTTCAAACATTATGTCTAAAAGAAATTAGATAAAAGAATATGATATGAATTTGAAAATGTCAAACTTATATGCCATTGGATAGAGGGTTCATTCCCGAATCCAACGTGATTAACTCTGCCACTTAAAGACAAATTTTGCGTGAGCACGCTAGGGTACAAAATGGTGTTGCAAAAATCTTTGTAAAAGAGGAGCTAAAAATTTGTTTTTTAGGCTCTCAACAGCTCGATTGAGCACTTAAAATGCTCGATCAAGTTTTTGGAATTCAAATTTCAAATAAGTCAATATAGGATTTAAAAAACCCTCGATCATGGTCAACCAAAGGCTCAATGGAGCTATATGATTGATCGAAGTATCACAATTATCTTTAAGAAAAAGTAAAGGAAAGCCTCTCAATACTTATCTATAAGTGAATCATAAGATTTATTTATTTCACATTTTTTTTTATTCAAATATATTCCAAACTCTAATTTTTCTTAATTACAAATTCAAATTTTATTTTATTTTACCAAGAAAATAATTATAAACACCACACACACCACATTATATATATTTTTTTTTCAACTTTGAAAATTCTTAAAATAATAATTGTTTATTATTTTGATTTAATATATATATTTTTATACTTAATCATTTTATAATGTTTCCTGTAAAAAAATTCGATTAATATAAATCAATTTATAATTAATAAAATAACAAACTAAATGAAAATTTATAATCTTATTATTTTAAAAATAATTTCATAGGCACATTTAAATCTAGTTTACTAAAATTTAAATTAGTCAAATAATATTTTAAAACTTATGATTTGGTTGTGTTTTTATTTTTTGAAAAATATATATTGCAAACCTAAGTCAATAGTAAAAAATTCTATATATACTTAGCACTTGTACTGAGCATATAATTCAGTGCAATCACATTTTATAAATTTATAACCGCAATACCATTGCATCCATTAAATATATATTAATTATTCCATTACAAATATATTATTATAACTTACAATTATTACAACTATGTTAATTATTACTGCACTCATTTCTTTTTCTTAACAAATGGATATTTTCGCAATATGTGTGTGTGAGAGAGATTAATAGATGATGGAAATATACATTTCTAACGACATAAAATTCACATTTTTGAGATGCATTTTTTTATATAAAAAATATAATATTATTAAACAAATTGATAAATTTTCTTATCTTTAATCAAATGATTTTTAAAATTATATTATAATAAATTGATTATTTAAATTATAGCATAAAAAAAAAATCTTATTAAAAACTAAATTTTTAAGTTTACAAATTACAAAATATATAAATATTACAATTTCAATCAAATTATTCACCAAAACTCTAGAAATGCAATAAGAAATAATCTATACCATATTAAATTACCTATTTCAAATGTAGGCTAATAATAATTTTTCTTTTCTGTAACTATTCGAGTTACTTAAAATTTTATAATTTACATTATTATTATTGATTTTACATAAATTTAAAATTCTGTTAAAGTTTATGGAGCTTTAAAGCTCAATTGAGTTGTTAAAATTTTATAGTTTGCTTATTATTATTGATATTTACATAAATTTTAAAGTTTCCTATTTTAAAGTTATATGGAGCTTTAAAGCTCAATTGAGTTCCTAACCTGGGGTTAGGAGGAGTTGAGCTCCTAACCTAAGGTTAGGAGGAGCTCGAGAGTGAGTTAGTTTTGAGCTCCTAACCTCAGGTTATGAAGATCTCGAGAGTTAATTTTAATACTCGATGAAGTTTTTTTTTTAGAACTAGGGGGCTTAAGAAGAGCTCGACTCGATCAAGTTGATTTTTTTAGCACTAGGGAGTTCAATCTAGTGCGTGCTTGCTTGCTTGCTAGAGCCTTTAAATAGCTCTATCGAACCATCATTTTTTCTAACAAAATGTGCCCTCGTTTTTTCTACCCAAATTGTTTCTCACCCATACTTTTTATAAAAATAAAAATAAACAAAATGAAAAAAATAGGCATTTAGCCCAATATTGCAGGTAGTACCAGAATTAAGAGCGCAAAACCCTCTTTCCATACATGCAAGTAGGGATCAAAATTGAACACGTCAGAGCCCTTCAAAGGGTCTTTGGCACGTCAGAGAAGTGCAGAGAAAATTTTACCAGTCAAAAAAAATTTAAAAATTGATTTTTGTCATTTAAAAAAAAAAATTGGAATAATATCAAAAAATTCTTTAAGAAGTGTTGTCAAATTGTCAACCTCTTTTTTAAATTTCATTTTTTTTGAAATTATAATTTTAGGAATGTTGAATTTGTAAATTTCTTTTCATGTTAAAACTTAAATCCCATTTCAGAAACTCCCATTTCAAAAACAACAGTTTCCTTTTGAGTTGTTTTTTCTAATTGTGCATATGATGTAAGTTCTTATTAATTATTATGTCACAATTACCTTTTGATACCATTACATTTGGCAGATGCTCCCATTTCAAAAACAACAGTTTCTTTTTGAGTTGTTTTTTCTAATTGTGCATATGATGGAAGTTCTTATTAATTATTATGTCACAATTACCCTTTGATACCATTACATTTGGTAGTTTCTATTGAGAGCGACTAGATGTCAATATGGGCCATGTATTAGGTATTTCACTCGGTTGTGCCTGAAGGCTTCCCAAAGCAAGGTTTGACAATGATTTAAGCTGGAGAGGAGCATAGATTCATCATTCACCGAACGCCTGTCAAGCAAGGTTTAAGCACGATTTATGCTTGGAGAGAAGCGCATTCAACAGGGTTCCTAACATACTGGATTTGATTTGTTTACGATCCCAATTCCTGGTATGTTTTCATATTAAAAAAGGAGATACCAAAAACATATACACCTTTGTACACTCTTTTGTTGAATCCTAAAACTGTTTAGAATTTTACTGAATTTTTTCATTCATGTAATAAACTTAAATTTGATTGAGCTACTTGTATATTGGCTTGAATGTTCTGGTCACAAAAATTTCCTACAAAATTAATCCTTATCTAAACTGGAGCAGGAATATAGGTCTCCTGTTTATCCATTAATAGTAAATGCATCTGATATATTAGGTGCGGCTCATATCAGACCTCCCTTATACACAACATCCATGGGGTTGTTGTTCCACCATTCTCCTGTGAAAAAATAAAAAAAAAATTGAAAACAATTTACTGTTGTCAATTGAATTGCTCTTTTTTTTTATGCTTTTCATTATAGAAGTGCGACCTGAATATGTGCCCTTCTAAATGAAATTAAGCCCTGCCCTTCAAATTTGATCACTGCACGCAAGCCAACGGGGTAAGGAAAATCAACATCAACCATTGGAGCCATAGATGTCTCCAGAACTTGAGACAAAACCCCTATGTGCAAGAGGGAATTAACCTTCACCATGACAAGAAAAGAACATATGTGCTCTTTTTTTCGAAAAGAAACGAATAGCTTCGTAAGCCACCAGGAAAGGAATTTTTTTTTGAAAGCAGAAGTTCGAGAAATTACTGTAGGAGACTGAGATAAGATGTGGCCTGGTAAAACTTGTGAAATCAGATACATGAGGAAATAGAACTCTTCATATTGAGCATGTTTGGAATTTTTTTTTTTTTTTTTTTTGAAAACACTAGCGGAGCCTTATTGCTTTGAGAAGTTATCGAGAGAGTGCGAGCGTCCGTGAAACGAAAGGGAGGTGGCCACCGTAACTACCCTGGGAAGTAATACCCGTCGTTCAAATCGAAGTTTCAATCTAAAACGTCCTAGATGCAAGTTGGCACACAATAGACAATTGTCACACAATAGACATGTGAATGTACAACTCGATATAACATTCAGGACATATGAGTACACTAATTTCCAAGCCACACATGCAATGGAGGAATTTACCTAAGTCGCATAAGCGTTAAAAATTATTACATTTCATTCCACTTTCCGAATACAATAATATATATAAATCTTGATAAGAATTATATTGAAGCCTAACGCTAGGCATAAGACCCCATACGTTGCATTCAATATTACATATCCTATATATAAGAGGGTCGTGACCGCAAGGTCTAGTCCTGTTGTAAAGGAAGATAAGGTATCTCGAAACATTATAACGCTCGAGTTAAAAAATGTATACAATATAATTTTTTTTAAAATAAAGTCATATAGTTAATGTTTTTTTGGTTTAGTTTAATTATTGAATTTTAAAAAGTATGAATTAATTTTCACATTTGAATGAGGGTTGCATTCTAAATGATTTTGCTTAATTTAATTATAATTAAATTAGAGTAAAAAACATAAAGACATACATAAATAGACTAGCAAAGTCAACCACCAACAATTGAAATATTTGAGAAGTATCTTCCCATGAAAAATTGAAAAGTCATTATGAAAAAAACCATAAGAAGATTATGTATTTTTTCCCCCCTAGAAAAATCGTAATCTTTCATTTTGATTGAAAAATTACATGTTGTAGATGCCTTCCAGCATACGCTGTAAACCGTGGTGCTCAGAGAGTATGTAATGATCCTTCATCACCACGCAGGGTGTACGGATTCAAGAAATAACATGTGACACAGAAAAAAAGAATTATGTACAAGTGGGGAAAAGTCAAACTTTTCGCCCTTTTTTCTTCTCAACTTTTTTCCAAACCCCCTGTGGTTTTGTTGAAGTTATAAGTGCTAGTGCTGTTTCAGCCACAAGATGTGGATTTTCCTTATCTAAATCTGATGATTCTGATATGTGTTGACGTTTATTTCTACCCATATCCATAGTATCTGTTGAAATTATCCGTGCCGTGTCTATATGTTCCTGTGGATTTATGTCTTTCTCTGTTGGTTCTTTATTCATCTGATTAGTCCAGTTGAGGTTATCAAACTCCATCTCTTCTTCCTCCTCGTCATCTGAAGCAGGTGGGGGAAATTGCCATCCCTTTGCTTGCTTTTCTACTTTCTTCTTTCCGTGATTATCTTTTTTGGCTGCTAGACACTTGCTTTGAAGATGTCCTGTTTGTCGGCAGATTCGACATCTGAAAGCAGTGTTTTCATAGTCTAGAATCTGTGTCCAGCTCCTCTGATTATGCTTCACCTGAATCTGATCAGGTAGGCCTTTGTTGAGATCAACTTCCAAACATATTCGTGCAAAAGTATAAATTCGTTCCTCCACTCGCTGGGTGTCCATTTTGATGTAGCATCCAATAGTGTTTCCAATTCCAGCGAGTACATGATCATTCCAGAGATGTATCGGGAGATTGTGTAATCTCACCCAAACTAGCATCTTGGAAACGACCATTGTGTTTGCATCAAATTCTGGGAACCAAGGTGTGATGAAGAGTCCTGTGGCTCCCCAGAACCAAGGTCCTTTCTATATTACTATGTCTTTGTCGATTGCTGATAGGAATTTTACTATGAAAAATCCTTTTGAACAGAGATGTATTTCGCATTGCATTGTCCAGTTCATGAGGATCCAGTGGAATAGATCCATCGGTTTGGGCCAAAAGCTATTAAATCTGCATATTATTGCTTGTCTTTCATATGTATTGCAGTGCTTATCTATTTCTGGTGAATCTATGTTGTATTATGGAGTATGATTCAACTGTTCCACAATGTAGGGCCTCGCATCCATACCTGATTGATTTGGTGCTGCTTCTTTTGTGTTTTTCCCTTGTAGGATGTTTTTGAAGGATATGCTACCTGGCTTTTTCCCTAAACCAGTACCACTTCCTTCAGCCCTATAAGGATTTCTGTCCTTGACGGATGCGCCCCCTCTTATTCTCAGATTGAGAATGATTGTTGACAGAGGTACAATTCGGTATTCCCGGAGGTATTTTGTATCTTGAAGTGCTCTGCCTCCATGTATCAGATTTTGTGATCTGATGGGGTATCCCAACTGTTGCATTAGAACTTCCTGCATTTGCTTAATAGTATCAGTTTCTTTTACCCAGATTAGTTTCGATTCTCATTCTGGGAGCTTTAAAAATACCTGGTATCCTCTTACCAGGGATCCAAACCTGATATTCGGCAGATCTATAGCAGAGGTTTTGTTCCGGGTCTTTTGCTTACCCTTAATCAGTGGTTGGGCTTCTCGATGTGACTAGAGATGGGGTTGATCTACCATGCGGTGGTCTAGATCGGAGAGCCCAAGGCTCGAGCTGTGCATAGGCAGGTTAAGTGTTGCCCAAGAGAGTCGATCTGCCACGGGATTGTCCAGATCTAACTGCCCGAGGCTCGATCTGTACATGGTGCCGCAGAGTGATGGGTATGGCGCCCAATCAGGGCTTAATAGCAGCTGAATGTCCAGATCGGTGTCATAATAAAATAGATCATCAATCTGATATGCAAAGAACTAGAAATTTCCTTCATACCTTTGACAGGATCTGCGATTTACCATCCTGGGGTCTTCATTATTACTTGAGACAGTTCCTCCGTCAATCATGTTTCCGCCGGCAACTACGGCTTTGGGGCAAACTATCCTATGGCTGATCCATTTCATAAACTCTTCCCTCTCGCTTGTACCGATCAGGGGTTTACCGGTTTTCTTCGCCTCCTGAGGAAGACCCTTATTCACCAGATCTGGGCAAGTTCGCGCCTCCGATTTCCTTATACTCCCTGTCTGCTGTAGATGACAAATAATCCTTACTCGTTGTGCTCCGAGTATGGCCCAAGCTGCACAAGAGGGTTTGTCGTCACAAGAGAAAGCCATAGTTTTCACAGAGCTCCTCCTTTCCAGGCTCTGACACCACCCTCTCAGTCACTTCTAAGAAGATTATGTATTAATTTCATAGAAATACACATTTACTTAAATATTAAAATGAACATAATCCTATCTTTAAAACTTGTTTTATATTTTAGCAATCATAATGGTCACCTGAAGGAAAAAGAAAGACTCAGACTTTTTATTCCATTCTTAGTTTATACTTTATATCATGTTCTCGAAAGCTTTAAAAAACATAAATGAATTTTTCATAACATAAATGAAATTTTCATAAAAGTATAAGGTATAAATTATGTCATGAAATTTAAATCTAATTAAGATAAAACAACCATAAATTAATATCTAAATTAGCTTATGAAATAATTAATATGTAAATTATGTAATGAAATTTTATTAAAGTAGTGCAACCATGAAAATTACATGAAGAGAAACATGAAAAGTTTTATGAAAAGAAACCTAAAAAGTTGGGGATCAACAATTATATTTTTAATGGAAAAGGAATAACTAAATAAGCTAGTTATGGTGCCCTATAATTATATCTAGACTATTCTTATACAAAATGTAATATAGAGAAATGGCTCTTGATCATATTTCTTCTATATCCTGGTTGTGATCTTCTGGTTTCCACCATGGTTATGGCCATAGTTCAAACTGTTGTGAATAAATTGACTAATTATTATCATGCATCTGCACATCAATATAATGGTGTGTTATTTAGCCCATTAAAACACGATTGAGTAATTTTGTAGATTGACTTTGATATATGAATTAATAGGCTCGAGCGACACAATCAGTCTTACCACAAACATATAAGATGTTCATAAAAGTGGCTACCACAAACATATAATATATTCGTAAAACTGGCTGTGTATGTGTTGTTGATTGCAGTAAATTTTTCGCAGAGGAGATTAGTCCCGCGCTTTCTTTTATTAAACATTTAATATTGTTTGTTGATGCTTAAATTTTTGCCGAGCATTGTCATTTTCAAACCATGGGACAACAAGTATTGCCTTCAAAACCATTAATCGGGAACTACTAAACAAGTATGTTGAATTTTTATAGTACGGAGAGGATTTAACTAACATAAGAATAAATAAATATAATTAATGTTTTAAAAATAAAATAAAAAAATAGCGGCAAACTAAGTGGCAATTCGTTTTTCACTTACCATTTAAAACCACAAAAACCATTAACTAAATCCACAAACTGCTTACGGGGGCACCTGAGCAATTTCTGGAATAACGACTGAGTGATGTCGGGAGAAATTTGAGCCATCGATTTTCACGTGAGCGATTTCGTCCAAACCACTCCTCGGGCACTCCTTAACATAAATTCCGTGAAATTTGTGCCACCGGATTGATTTGGGGGACTGATAATGTGGACCGTCAATCCGGAACTCCATTGATTTGGGGGGCTGATAATTTGGACCGTCAATTCTGTGGCACATGCTGTAACGATAATCATGTCTTCTTAGTTCACTTTGTTTAGTAACCCTTGCCACCTTTCAATACATCTTTGAGCTGCTAGCTGTAATCAGGTAGAAGCGAACTGGAAAACTTTCAAATATGCAATATTGCATCTGGTTAATGGTATCTGGAGTTTCAAATATGCTCGTCGATGTAATGACATATTTAAAATTTAGAAATATCCATCTTGCCCATAAACAGCCAAAGAGCCAACACATCCCTAGTCCACTAAGACAATTAGCGGGCCACTAACTCACCCATTCAGTACCTATAAATTTGAATCTCGATGTTGTTGACTTGACCTCGAGCCATATTTACATTCAACATTTGAACATTCGAGCTAGGGTATGGGCATCAATCATCTGCTCTGAATCTGTAATCTACCTGTAAAATAATCCAACGAGATTATGAGTCGAGATATATTCAGCTGCGGTACGCACAGAGATAGCGATAAGTTGAAACGACTGGATATGGATTCTCGGTGGTCAAAAACACTAGGTGCGCTTAACGACAAAGCGTCAATACGGTTTGCGAAGCTGGGCGACTGGATGAGTTTCATTGACATAAATGTCGTTAAAGCCACTGAGCACAACGACATCCCTCCAGGGGAAGAACATGTTGTGGCCATCTTGGCCGCAACGGGGTGATCTCAGTGCCAAAAACGTGTAGCGGTTGAAGGACGTAGATGCTCCTCCCTCCATTTTTGGAGAAGATGAGAAAGATGACGACTCTCTTGAAAAACATATCTCTTTCAAGGAAACGAGTTTCGACGATACCCCGAGCCCCCTCGCTATTGATTTCTCTCTATGGATTTGCAAGTACTCGATCTATCTGAATTATACGCTATTTTTAACAAGGCTTTCAAATGTGACATTGTAAGGGACAGTTACAAAATGAAGAATTTAGATGATCAAGAAGCATTTTCTGGTTTCCAAGATATGCAGACACTAATGGGAAAGTTCATCATACATTACCTTCCTCAGGGAAGTCACGTAGGAAAGAACTACCTCATTCACTACGCCCTCGAGTTGTTGGTGAAGGATGCCCTAGAACTGTATGGGATAATTCACCATTTGATTTGCAGGATGGTGGATTCCAGGTTAGTCACGTTCATGTCCACAGACGATTTTTTAATCTCGACAATAAGTATTTACGATTCATCCGCCACTACAACAGACATTTGGCTTTTACCGGCCCACAAAATTAACTTTGGTAATATAGAGAGGCCTTCAGACACATTATTGGATAAAACTTCAGCTCACCACAGAAAATGTGTTGCCATTTGTAATGGTTCTGAGAAAGAATTATCCGGCAAGGATGAGGAAAGTGGGCTTATAAGAGGTAAGGTAGCTAAAATATAGATAAGGTAGCCATGGTCTACTGTGTAAACCAATTACAGATCCATGAGGAATTCGAGAAGAAAGAATAAACTACAATAAAACCCTTTCGATTTAAAAATAGATACCTATAACTAAATCGAATGAAAGCATGTGCTTGTTCAAGACAAAAATCCGAGTTATATTTAAACTCAAATTAAGAAATCATAGGCTGGAAGGTACATAAATTACATAGGAGAAGGCCAAAGCCATACCCTGAATAATGTTATATGCCAAAACTTTGAGTAATGTTATATATTAAAACCCTCGAAAACCCTTAAGAGCAACATTTAACTGTTTGGAAAAGAATCCCCTCGAACTGCTCCATAGGGTTTGGGGTATAACAAAAGAAACCAGAAGGAAACTGTATTTAAAGCCAGTACCTGGAAGTCCAGGTGCATTGCCATCGTGGGACGACAAGCTTCGAACAAGCAACTACCAAAAAGCCTGGCCAAAAACAAAATGGAATGATATTAACAAATCAAATCATGCAAATTAGAAAAACGCAGAGGAAATACTTAGGTTGTGCAGCAACTTACTTATGCAAGGGTAATGTTTTCAGGTGGCCTTTAAACCAGAATGGAACCTGGAATGAATTTAAGAGGAGTACAAACACTGTAAAGTTAAGAAGAATATCTGAGTTGAACGATGACAAACTGTAAGGGAGGTTATCAAGCCCGCAGTGAAATCATGGCTCCATAGAAACCTTAATCATCATGGAGGGCAAGGTAACATTGCCAACCTACAAATAATGTATATACCCAATACCAACATTCAAACCAGTGGTATGTATAATGGAAAAAGGGGCATATTAGTACGCTAGGGATTTGTTTTGTATGGGCGGCGACGTATCGTAAGTGACCTGCAACGTACGGATATTATCATTGCAATATAAGACCTCCAGTTATCTAACCAATTAAAATTCAGAAAAATAAATCTAAAAAAATATATATTAAAAAAATATATTTTATTTCATTAAAGTAGACATTAGATAACATTGTTTAATTTTTATTCAATTTAAAACTAATTCACAAGTCAATGCATTTTTTAATGTGTTATACCTTGCGCTGCAGGGATAACAAGTGCTATATGCAAAGTCACTGCTTAGTACCTGTGTCTTATGCAAAATGTAATTAATAGCAGAAATTATAGTATTTAAGATAAAAAAAATTGTAGTACCTATGAATAAAGATTAAAAAAATAACAATTATTAAAATTTGTGATTTGCAAAGTTCTATTTGAAGTGACATTATAATGATTGAGATCTTTTTCAACTTTTGAATTTAGGTTTCTACTTCAAAATATTAAAACAAAATTTTAAAAGATTAAAACAAATAAAATTGTTAAAGTTTTTTGGGAGATTTTTGTAGTTGAATTGACAAATTTAAGATTCAATAAATGTTTAGTTAAAACAATGAAATTTCTATTTTGCATTAAAATCATTTATAACAACAATTTCCACAACAAATGACATCAATTGCCTTTTGTTTATTGTGTATATTCTTAAATAACTAATGCATCTACAAATGCTTATGTCTTTACCTTGAATTATTTGACAACTTGATATTTCAAGGCCATATATGACTCCTACACAAATTGTCTATAAAATCCTACTTAATTTTTGGATGCATAATATTTATTATTAATATAAATTATTTATTATTTAAAAGAAATATAATTTAACTATTTGAAATTGTAGTCATAATTTTATTTGAATTTATATTAATAAATTTAGTTAAAAATCTCAAAATGTTTAAATGTTTTCATTTGGTTCTCTTTTATACATATTTTTCAATTAATTATATTTAGAAATCTAACTAGAAAGTGTTAGAACTGTAAATTTGATTTTTTTAAGTTTATACAATTCAAGAGTTTTTGGATTTTAAGTGTCTCACAGTTCTTTAAGGCATTGAGTTCATTTATGCATTCAAAAATATAATTTAACAAACTGATGATCTCAAGAAGAATTGTATCACTAATTTAGGTGAAAAAAATCTCAAACATAAAATGTGTAGATTACTCCTTAGCTAATGGTGTAGTGTAAATGTTCTACATTTTGAACATTTCTTCAACATATTTTTCTGATTAATTTTGCTTGATTCATACTAGAATTTTTGTAATTGCATATTTTAGTTGTTAAATCTATAGAATTTCAATGTCGAAGGTTTTTTCAGGACTTGAATTTATTTATGCATTAAAAAATGCAATTTCAGTAAATGAAAATTTTAATCTTACCCATATTTTTATCACTAGATTCAAATGGAAAAGGACGAAAATACAATTTCTTTATGCTTCACCCTAATTAATAATAATAACATATTTTTAAGGCTACTAAGCGAGACATCAATTTAGTGCATAAGACCCCCTTTTTTGTTTCACATTTTGAATTTTTCCTAAGCATGATTTTTAGTCATTTTTATAGAAATATTGATAAAATTTGTGAGAATGGTAGATTTGGGTTGTTGCTTGTTGGTACCATTCTAAGAACCCTTTTTCCCTCCCAAAACATGACCATTTCCTACCTTTTTCTCATCATTCATTCCTAAAATGCCTTGGAAATTAATTAATTAATAGTTTATAGTTGTTGAATTGCATATTAATTGATTTAGGGGTTTTGTGTTGATAAATTAGGATTTTTGGCCTAAATCACTACAGGAAGTCTCAACAACCTGTAAATGGCTTATTATGTGACATGTGGCATGGCAGCCAGGTCAGAGCGAAAGGCATGGGCGAAAAGAGGAATGTCCAAGCATGGACAAGCACCTATCCCACATTGGAAACATTCCTCCTATATGCCCGGTCAACGCTTAGTCAACTCTGGCATGTTGGCACAAAGGCAGCAACAACACTCAGTTTTAGTCCATTTGATTTTTAAGTTGTTTCCTAGTTTTAATATGCGTAAGTAGATTAGGAACATTTGTCCGCTTTTACCAAAAGCAGCAACAACTGCCTATGGATAAACATCCATTTTTCAAATGATGTAATGCATGTAATTAAAAGACTGAATCGGGACATATGTTCGTTTACACTATCGTTTTGATATTGCAGACTGTTACGTTTTTACATTGTCACTTCAGAACAGAGCTTTTGGTTTCAATATAATATCGCATTACAATCTCTGTGCTTCCTTTTAATACTGTGATCGTGGTGTGATTATCTTGGTGTGCTAGAGACGCGGACGGGCCCTGCGTGTATGGTATACTGACGTTTCATTTACGTTTGCATTGTATTTACATTGTGGTTTTAATTTCGTTTTACAGTCAATCGTTTGAATGATACTTGAATACGATTTATATGTTCAGAGATTTGATTGATGCTTATATTGTGTTTATGAATGCGTTAATTAGATGTCTGTACATGTGTTCGAATAAACCCTCTTTTGGATTGTGAATTGCATCCCGTAAAGGATTCGATCTAGGGCTGTTTATAAAACACTGATATGGACGATGTTTATGAGTTTTCCTTTGCATGCCTTCATTAAATATTCATGACTGTTGAATGACACTGAATAGGGGTTTCATGTTGGTGTCTCTGTAAGGAGACCGAGCCTTTAAAGATAGTCATATATAGCACGCTATGGATTGCATTTTAGCTGTTAATAGCATATGGTTTGATGCTTAGTTAAGGTTTTGATTGATAGTTTAACAATAGATTTAATCCCAGCACTGTACTTAGGAGTCATAGGTTTAAAGTAGATCCTTTATGCTTATATATTTTAGGCACATGCCTCTAAGTATATGCACCCTGGTTGACAATTAATTTAGACCAATCTAGCACCCCTAGATAGGACACTACATTTTGGCACCGTTGTCGGGGAGGCATACTTAAAGGATTGAAAAATTTAATAGACAAAAATGAACAAAAATCTAGTTAAAAGTCATGTTCATTTATGCCTAGGTTTAGAGACAATCAGGGTAGATTTAGAAGAACCCCCCACCATTCAAAAACTAACCCATCATCATCAAGAGCAGACTCTGTAAAGAATTCAACACCAGCTGAGGAAAATTTCATTCAAGCATTAGAGGATAAACAAAAATTAGGACAGAGACTCACTCTCGTTGAAAGGCAAACTTTATACATACATAAATCTCAGAAGAGGGACTTTTCTAGGTCTGCCACACAAGGAGAAAGTAGTGCAGTGATTCAATACACTCCAGAAATTGAACACATTCCAGACACTGAACACTCTTACCTTAATCGCCTCTTTGAAGGAAGTGACTCTGATACAGAGAAATCTACTAAGATGGTTGAGGAAGGATATGGGTCAGCACCACATCAAAGACAGAGAGATGTGGAAGAGTCCACTTTTCCTTTTCCCATACAAGAACCACAGGAAGATGATGAGATCAAAATGAAAAATATACCACCATCAGTGCTACGTAATTTCTATGGTATGGCTTCAGAAGATCCGGACTATTCGGACTCATTCTTGTTCGAATTTGACATTGTATGTCGGACATATGGCTATACTGAAGATGCCCATAGGCTCAGATTTTTTCCGGCCACACTAAAAGCATCAGCCTTGAGATGGTTCATGGGGCTTGGTGAACATACTATCATAGATTGGGATGGTATGAGAAAAGTATTTCTAAGGAAATATCAACCTTATTGCAGATCCAAAGACTCTAAAGATGACATCTTTAGAATGACCCAACAAGAGGATGAAACCTTAGAGGAATACTTGGAACGGTTTATCTATAACTTACAAAAATCTAAACACTGAACTA
>APFE030491887.1:70154-99064 GCA_000404065.3 Pinus taeda | reverse complement strand
TCTTCTTGTACCTGTTTCCTTTTCCAGACCTTGTTATTCCTGCAATCACAAGCCATGTTCCCATAGCTATGACACTTGAAGCATTCAATGTTGTCCATAGGCAATTCCATCTGATATCTACAACCGCAAGCATTATGGCCATAGTTATGGCATTTGAAACATTCAATATTTGGCCCATATAGCACGTATTCACTTCTGAAAAAATCATTGTGGAACCTATCTCGTGATCCTGCAAAATTGCTTCTAGGGTTTTGCAGATAATCTATCAAAAAATTCACAATCCCTAGCCATATGTCCATGGTTAGAAAATAAAAAGAAATAACCATTGAATAAACGAACATACCTGGAAAATGTTTCATTCTTCTTTGGAGGCACTGTTGTAGTTTTTTGTGATCCTTTGTTCTTGATTGCTTTGGTCTTGTTCTTTGGAGTTACAACATTCTTCTTTGGCTTTTCACTTTGATCAACTTCCTTCTTAGAATCATCCTGCGAAGTTATGGAGCTTGTACCTTCATCAACTGGAGCTTTACCATCTTTAATTGCCTTCATTTTTTCTTCTTCATCTGTCTTATATTGTAAGTGTTCTTTTTGCAATCCCTTGAGTTTGTTGATCTTATCACAGGTTGCATCAAGTTCTTCTTGCTTTTGAGAAAGATCTTATTGAAACCATCTTTTCAAGATCTTCCTTTTTTTTCTTTTTTCTTTTTTTTTCTGCCTCCTCAACCTGTAGCTTGAGAAGAGTGGTCTTCTCTACTTCTCTATTGAGAACCTGTATCTATTCCTTCTGCTTCTCATTTTCAATCCTGAGCTTGCTTATTTATATTGAAGATGTTTGTAATATTTTTTTTCTTTTGGTCAATAACAGATATGTATCTTTGATCAAATTCCTTCCTCTCAATTTCTTCTTCCTACATTTGTTGTGTGATCCTGCTAATCTCTACAAATGTTGTGTCAAGTTCTTGTTACTTTTGTTTGACTTCTTTCTTGAGGTCTAGTGTCACTGTATTATTGATTTCTTCCAATGCCCTTAAGCTGTTCACATAGTTTTGGACAATGTTTCCCTTCTTCACTTCCTTACGCAATGAGACTACTTCGGCTTCTAATGCTTCCCTTTCTTGGTTGCTTTCTTCCAACTTCGTTTGAAGTGACTCTTCAATACATTTGTGTTCTTCAACTTCAATTTTGAGACCTTGAACTTGTTCTTCAAGTGTATTGGAACGAGTCTTCTCAGCCTTGAGCTCTTTTATAAGCTTGATTTCCTCCTTAGAAAATTATTCTTGGTCAACCCTTATTCTTCGTTGTTTGATACCTCTTGTTTATTGTGCTTAGCCATAAACAATACTCTCTCATTGGCTTCTTCTTCATTGTCACTGTCTTCATTGGATAATGAGCTATCTTTGAAATTTGAGTCACCTGCATATATATTCTCAAGCTTGTCCCATACATTTTTGGCGGTTTTACAACCCAACACCTTATGATAAGTAGATTCAATAAGTCCACTGATAATAATATTCTTTGCTTTTCCATCATTTACCAAATTCTTCTTACCTTGTTCATCCGTAGTTGGTGTAAATTCATTTTGAACAGTGTCCCATACTTCATAACCTTGTGCCAAGAGATAGACCTCCATTCTTCCTTTCCAGAGTGCATAATTATTTTCATTGAGCACAGGTATACCATTCTTGGTATGCTCCATGATCTCCTTCCAGTTGTTAAACTGCTATTGAAGGAACCAAGTTCTAATACCAATTGTTGGAAATAATGAGAGGGGGGTTAATCAGTATTCCTTTCAATTAGTATTATTATTAATATTTCAGAGCATTACTTAATCTTCAATTATTAACACTGTGTATAATGATAGCAGTAAACAAAAGGAACACAAATGCACACAGTTTTTAAGGTGGAAACCCCCTCTGGGACAAAAAACACCTGAATGTTTTTCTAATAATTCTTTAATCTTCAACTCCAATTGAAAATAAAGCTCCAACTTCCTAGAATATAGAAAAGAATTATTCTCCAGCTCCCACTAGATGGACGCTCTAATGCCCAAGATTCTTCAGTAGTCAACTGAACGGATGCCCCAACACCCAATGAGCTACAACTCACCCTAGCACCACCCTACCACCCTGACGTTTTCACAGTCTTGAACCTGTTGGTGACTTCATGCACCAGCATAGCACCACCCTACCACCCTATAGAATAATAAAAGAAGAATGGACTCCAGTACCAGGGAAAATGGTTCACTTTACAATGATATAGAATGATGTAGAAGAAGAAGACACACTAGAGCATAACCCCAACTATGACACAACCACCTAATGATGATCCTAGACCTCTCAACACTACCTCTTCAACTCTTGGTAGATAGACACTTGTACAACTTTTACAATGATGCTATTACAATGACATTGTACAATGATACTTTTACAATCACTGTATGCAGTGTTAACCACTTGAAGACTTCATGTGGTGAACTTCTTGTTGTTGTTCTGTACCTTGATTGCTACTCTTGTCATGATACCCTTTCTCATTCTTCAGAACATTAGATTGTGCATTGAGTCTTCTCTTGATGAATATATAATACCTGCAAAAAGTCTTCAAGGAAATAACCATGACATGATAATAGAAAAACTTACCTCATCCTGAAGAGAATCTGTTAGTGCTAAACAAAAAAAACAAATTAGAATAAAAATAACTTAATGAAATTGAGAGATGAACATGCATATACAGAAGATACTTACCTAGAACTTACCTCCACTGCACCTTTCTCTTTGTTGTCCTAGAAAGTCTGGTCCTTTGCACCCCTTGACAACACTTGATCTAGTTTTTTTCTTTCCTTCTAGGCGCATGATATTGAATCTGAGGTATCTCTATGATTTTAGATCCCCAATATGTGATCTTTGGTCCTGTAGCAGCCCTTTGAGTCTTCTTTCCAATGCCACAGGTCTAACCTGATTTGGATTCTTCAAGGCAAAGATATGCCCAATCTCTCACAATGACCTAATTATGGACTAGTTCAGAAGAGCGAACTTGTACGGTGTGCCACGTATCACTGTTTTCTCCTTCAACTCTGAAATTAATACACCAAAAACTATAGTCTGTGAACTATCTACCACTTTTTACAGAATTCCAATACGCTTCTCAGAGAGAGAGCTATGACGATTTTCCCAAGGTCACCTCTTTGAGATGAAATTCAGGAGCATGCAAAAACCCTAAACTCCACAGACCATATCGCCGAAAATATATCGAACCAAGAACTGAAATGTGGTCACACCATTCATCAGGGTTTCAGCTCAAATGGGTTTTAATTTCAGCATCTAAGACTTCGCAAAAATAAAGTTATAGCAAAATTTCCACGATCGCTACTTTTGGAGGATATATGAGATTTCTTTTTATAGAGTTGAGAGGGGCTTTTATAGAGAATGTTGGAGGGATTTTAGGAGCTTAAAAAATTATTAATTATTGACTACTCAATGACCAAAATCAATGGTAAATTCTATGCCACAACCCCATGGGTTTTTAGCCCACTAATTTGGGTTACTAAATTCAATCTTGAATAAAGTACAAACCATGAGGAATTATGAGGAGAGCTATATACCAATAGAAATATATATTTTGAGTAGAGTATTCCTATAATGGTTATGAGATGAGAAACCATGAATGATGCCCAATGTGCCATGGAAGTTCAGAGTCATCCTTGGTGTTGCTTGGGTTGACATCAATGACAACCTCAGATCATCTTTAGATCAACAACTAGCACCCTACTCATTATACTAATAGTTTTATTGTCCTTCTGGGGGAAGTTGCATATTATTTAAAGGCATATAGTTGTTTGACATAATTTTGGGGAATTGTACTTCTTCCTCAATTTGAGCTTTACATTTTACCTAGGTCGCTAGTGTCTTATCTACTTCTTAAAGTTACCTTAACCAGTATAGTGTATTATGTGATTAAATATTACTTCCTATTTCACACTCTCATCATAATGTTTGTAGTAAAGCCTCTCAAGCATATTATCAAGCATAAGGGAAACACTTAATATACATATTGATTCTTTTTTCACATTCATTAATGATGTTTACTAACATATTTACATTATCGTTTTCTTGATATATCATGTAAATCAATTATACTACACTTATTATATCATTTTTTCTTTACTATTTCTTGGTCTAGATAATAAGTCTAGTGGTAGAGGTTTCATTGATTAACCTTACATATCTATATGAAACAAAGATCCATGATTGTAATAATCAATTCATTTCATTAATTATCTTAAATAAAATCATAAAGTTATACCAGTTAACACCTAGTCATCATAGAAACACATTAATGCATAAGAAAATAACCATTAATACTACCACTAAATTTGAGAGTCCAACTTAAACCCGTGATTATTTACCATTCTTCCCCTATTGAAAAGTGACATCCTTAGAGCAAATTCAACCAAATAACCATAAATAATTCTTACTAAAATTTCTCTCACATCATTCTTTTAAAATTTTTGCTAGATTACCATCCATCTTTATTTAGATGTCACCCCTATTTAATTAAAAAATAAACAATTCACATATAAAATTATTATAACATCAATTATTAAGTACACATAGTATAAAGTAATAAAAATATTATTTCATAACACCATCATGAATGAGAATAATCACAATTTTTTTGTTTTTTAATTCTATTTATAATAGACTCTCCTATAAATATAAGAAAACCTATAAATATGAAATAATCCCACTATCATAACTCTAAAACTATATATATATTACAAAATACAAATTCAACTTCTCTCTATAATAACTTTTTATCCCCTATTCACAAACTTAAATTTGTACCCTTTTGTATTATCTTATTTCTTATAAACCCTTAACATATATTCCTTAGATTTCTACGTTTATAATTGACATCAGTAGTATACTATAATTTAATATAAATAATTCTATATAACACATTTTTCAAAATTATAGAATATCAAAAATAAATGTAATTGAAAAAGTTATATAGAAAAGATTATATATATTGTTTAATTATTTTAAGTTTTAGAGTTTTTATTAAAATTTAGTGAAATAATTTTTTATTTGGTATTTTTGTTGTTGTTTAAAATCTATTTTTGAATGTATAAATAGATTTAACATTTTGAAAAAAAATTGGGGCCTTCAGATTAAATAGAGTTCACATATCAATAATTCCAACAAATTTCAGTGAGATTTCAAGCAAATTTGACCCAAAAAAATCTCCAAAACATAAAATAATTATATTACCATAAAACAATTAAAACATTTATATGTGTGGGGTCATAAAAATTATTTGTCAATTGTTTGTATTGGAGTGTATATCACAATTGGAAAATCCATACATATTTCTTATCTTGTTGGGATATTTCTTTAACCATAAAAAAAACTTGATTAAGATCAACAAAGCAATGTTATTTAAGGTTTTTTTTTTTTTTTTTTCTTCTCTAAAGTATCCTAAGTAAGATTTGACGGTATCTTTACTTGGTTATTATGCCCCCAAAGTACTAATTAGGATGATAAAATATTTCTACATTAAATCGGTTTACAGTTTCACTCGCCTTCATATAGATGCTAAGATTTATTTTGAGGGGTCATCGTAATATTCCATTTAGGCTTAGGCCCTAAATAAATAGTATCTTTTCGGTGTTAAACAAAAGGAAATGCCATTGAGCTCCATATAGAGTATTGCTTGTTTTAGCATGTGTATTAAAAAGGTAAACAGTTATTTTTATTATGTTTTTCTTTAAAACTAGATTGGAATGAATAACATTGAATCTTTCTTAATGTGCAAATATAGAGCTTATTGAATTAAGCTATTTTAAAATTATACATAATAGTTTATTTATATTATTTTTTTAATTAATGTTTTTTATTATAATAACTCAAGTATCATATGTGTATGGCTCATAGGTTTAAATATTGTAATCAAACTTTGATATCACATATATGACTTGAAATTAAATTAATTAATAATATGAAAAAAAATCATTAATAATTACATAATCTATATAATAAGTGAGTGGGAGAAATCATATCTTAGAGTTGAATAACTTAATTTACTTATAACTTGTAAACACTGAGTTGTTATGATCTCGCTAATTGTAACCAATGTGTTGGGGATGACTCTCCACCCAGCCATAAGCTCAGTTGCACCATGTATTTCTACCATTGGTCATCCTCGAGCCCTCAATCAACTACCTATGCCAATGAATCCCTCATATTCCTAGAATTCTATTAGCAAAATGAATGTTTCACATCATCCTTCTCATCCATTAAATAAAATATTTTGTTACATAAACGAAAGGAAAAAACTTCATGCACATAATCCATGTGTCATCATGCAATTTTTTATTTGTTTTTCATAAATTTAGTCACTCTTATTTTACTCTTACTTTTTATTAATTTGACTTTTTTTATAAGCTTACTTTTTCTTTTTTTCATTTTACTTTTATTAAAAAAAATTAGCTTTTTCACTTTATTATTATTATTATTTTTTATGAACCTCACTTTATTGTTCATTACTTTATTTATTTATTAATTATTATTCTCATTTTTATTATTTATGAATTCAATAATATGGCGGCATTAGATATCTCGATGAACTAAATTTGATGTAATATTCATTTTATTTTAATATATGTCCAAAAGATAAAGAAAGAACGTACATGGATCTTGATGCCTCAACGAAAGCTAAAAAAGGAGAATTTCTTGTTTATACTAAATTTAATGTCCAAATTTCCTTATTCCCAAAATTCAGATTGGTAGTTGAACTACCAAATACTAGCAATTATGAGAAAGAATGTGAGTGATACAAAATTGCTCCATATGTATTGACAATGTATCCAACTTGATACTTTTGAATAACCATGCAACCCAAGTCAAGGACCCTGAATTCTCCTGTATGTAGGTATGGTTGGACATCAAAGGAATGAGTAGAGTGTGCATGTTGTTACACACATAGTAGAGGAATGAGTAGAGTGTGCGTGTTGTTACACACATAATGGAGGAAAGAGCAAAGTGTGCATGTTTTTGCTGACAAAGCAAGAGAATGAGAAAAATGTGCATGTTGTTGTAGACAAAGAGGGAATTGTTGTTACAGTGTTGCGTGGTCATAAAAAGAGAAATAGAACCACACAAGGGGGTTGAAAGCATGACTCTTAATAGAATATGACAAAGATCCTTTTGAGTCACAACAACCTGTGTGGAGTTGCAATTTTACCTAATTGGGTCAGGAAGACAAAGTTGAAACATTTAGCCCAAGCTAGAGAGCTAGGAAAATTTTTGAGTACTTTCCATGAGCTAAGCATGAAAGATACTAAGAAAGGAGAACTACAGAGGAATTATTGGATCAAAGTAAGGACTCCCTCTATATTGTGCAAGCCCTTGGTGGCAACACTGTGAATATGTTGAGGCCCCAAAAATCGTTGCCACAACATTGGGGGATAACCACCCGGTCCAGACCTTAGTACAGCTCCTTTTCCATTTGGGATGGTGGCTCCGACTGGAGATAACGGGACCAGTTTCCCGATAATAAAATAAAAGGGATGGATGGGTGATGAATAGTTTGCTTAAGTGATAGCCGACTAGCTTATTCTATTGACAGAAATAGGGAAACTAATACTAATCCCGGGAACAACTTATTCATTCAGAATGCAACGTTAAATAATATTTATCTATCTAACAGGCATGTAGATGACTCTATAAAATAAATAAGAGACATTCAATCATTCAAAGATTACTTCATATGAGTAGTCACAATGAAGCGATAAATACAAATTACTGCATTCACTGTTTATATCATCGATACATATATACGATTGAAAGGGAAGCATGCGATAAACAACCAATAGTGGAATTCATAAGGAATGCTGCGAAAAGCACATATATATATAAGCGATAATAGCAAGAACAATTTAAACAACAATTCATATAACAAAAATGAGTACAGACACAGATAATAGTACCATGTGAGCTGCAGATCAATCCGAAATATCAATCGCTATTCAAAATTCCTTCTTCAACACAGAAATGCTTTTAAACAATGACAGTAGTGCACATTTGGCAAAAAACCTTCCTCCATTAAATTCAGAATAATTGGTCCAGTTTCATAAAGAATATCCCTGAAGTACAATAGTGCAACTTCAGGGTTTAAGTCATATACAAAACCTTACAACCCTTTCTAAATGCATGAAAGGGTCTATAAATACTACTAAGCTAAAAGAAATCTATGAAACAAAATCCTACTAAATTGGTATCAGTAAATGCGATCTATTTCTCGGGGGCGATCTGGCAGTCGGCGATGTGAGTCATGACTCAGGTTGTTTGCCCTTAAACCTGAGCTGGCTTATCGCAAGCATCGGCTCCACTTCTGGCTGTTTGTTGAGGCGCAAACAGAATTGGGCAGCGAAGGTGGCATCCTGAATGTCGGGTATAATATACCCGACAGCATCTGTAAGGCATTTCAAGGCGGATCTTTGGCTGTATGGCTTGATTAAGAAGAACCAATAAGCATCCCATGTTAAACTGTTGATTCCAGTGATTAATCTTCCGTTTTTCTCCAGCTTCGGGTAGCATGAGTGCTCCAACACCTTTGTCGCTATTAATTGACATGGAGTACATTGGGAAATCATATTAGACGAATAAAGCGTATTATTTACTAATTCGACCAAATTTCTAGTAGTTGTTTTGCATCTGGAAATCGCTCTTTCTGCCTTCATTAGTTGTGATTACCATTCTGTGAATAATATTTCTTTGTACGATTCCAGAATTCTCGGTAGATTAGTCGCCTGGCCTTGATCGGAATCCTTCCATTCTATAAAGTTTGTCAGCGTTTCTTCGGCCTGATCCAAATCGGTCCTTGTTTTTTCTACCTTTTCGCTTATGGACGCTACTAACTTGCACAATGGTTATGCTTGTGTAATCTGCTGACATAGGAGTTTAACCTGATTAATCAATGCCTTATTTAACTGAAGTGCTTCTGCTTTGAATTCATCTACCTGAGGGAGCTTTTTCATTTGCTCAATTTGAGTGGTCAATTGAGCGATTTGCTCATCTTTTGCTTTCATTGTTCCCTCAGTCGATATTCTTAATTGCTCCAGTGTCGCCGATAGCTCCCTTTGCCTTTGGATTGCGCTTTCATCAATCCTCTGCTTTTCCTCTTGTAATTGCTTAGTCAGCTGATGATTTCTCTGTTGTTGCACTAGCAATTCCTGTTCTGCCTGGTCTACCTTTTTCTGAACTTCCGATAATTTCGCCTGTAGCGAAGAGATGTCTTGGTCCTTGGCCTTCAATAAACTGCTCATCTCCGATGCTTTATCAATGGTCGTCGCCGAATATGCTCCAGCGAATTGCGATAGCTTGGTTAAGTCATTGGAGGGGTCGAATTCCTCTTTCCACACAACATTGCCCGTTACTGTTAATTCAGGGAATGGGGAAGGTTGATCATCTCTTCTCCTTTTCCTCTGTCACTTTACAACAGCTTTATGCTTAGGGCTATAAAATATATCCAAAGGGGGAATCTCTTCAATTTGCAAAATGATTTCTCCCTTTGGATCTTTAGGAATTATCTCTGTTTCTTTTGATTTGGGTAGGCCACTGGTTTTGCCCGAAACCAGTTTCGATGTCGCTTCTTGCGTGTCGCCTTCTTTAGAAGCCTCATAATCTTTCAAGCATTCTAGGTTGTTGATAATTGTACTGAATTGCTGCCATTGCTGGAGCAAATTTGGATCAACTAGTATATCATCATTATTTTTAGAGCTGCCCTCTTCTTGGGCTTTTGCCTGGGTTTCTTCTTATCGCTGCACATTTTCCTGGATTACTTCCTGCCGCTGGCTATGCACTTCCTCCTGCTGCTTTGATGTAGTAGGAGGTGGTGTATTACTTCGCTGTTCAGGCTCGCTTGATCTGGTTGTCGTCGGAACAGTCGCTAACAGGTCTAGAGGCAGTGTTTGCAACCTCTGTTCTCTAATTCTGTTAAATTCGACTAGCCCTTCATCGTTATACACGTTTCTAGCAAGCGACTTAACTTGATACAACGATTCGGCCGATGCAAACAAATCCTCGAATCTGTCTTCTTTGTGCTCGACCTTGGGCAATTTGGCCTGGTCGAGCGCATTGTAAGCGATCTTCCTCGGATCATACTGCCTGCTTGGCAGAGTAGCCAGAGTGAGCAAATTCATTTTCCCAGCTTCCTTCTCTGCATGTTTAATATCATGCAGGGTATAAATGCCAATCTGTAAGGGAAAAGAAGGCCAAACATGTTTTTTCGCTCTTTTCAGGGTCTGAGTAACCCCTTCAGCATTGATTTGATAAGATACTTCCCTGGCAAGTAACTTATCGGGGATGTAAAGTTGCAGCACATGCGGCCTGGCATGACTGCCAAAAACTCTGATGTAGGTGAATTTCTCCTCCCCAAACGAGCTTGGTACTGCAGTCAAATCTACCCCTGCTTGCTCAGAAATCTTTGGGGCAGGTTTATCAAAAATGGAATAATGAATTGGCAACATAAAACCGTTGCATATTTGATAAAGATGGTGCTTATAATTAGTCTTCCACAATTTTTGATAATATTTGTGAATGGGTGTGGGGTCTTGCGACGTCCACCTCCATCCTAGTACAGGAAATTCAGAATTAAAACACAAGACGTCCATCACATAGGCACTGTAATAGAATGGCGGAATAACCCTTTCTGTGACGCGATAGTTAGACCTGAAATCGAGGATGGCTTTGGCTAATTTGTCGGATAATATAACCGCCCAATCCATAATTTCGCCACTACATGCCGCCTCCATTAAGGGGACCATTTCTATGGTAAAATTGGCAGAGTCATGTAATCCCCATAGTCTACACATCATAATTCCAGCAGAGCAGTAAGGAGAACATAGGGAGTCAACTGAGTACTTACCCGAGGTTTCGTGCTTGTGTTTCGCTGGGTTCTATCTCTAGCCTCGAATTGGTTCAGACTCGGTCTCGTTCTCTGCTCGAAATTTCTCCAAAAATGCCGCATTGTATTTTTTCTCTTCTGCCGATAGGTGATACATTAGCCTTAGATCTTCGGCTCGAAAAGAACCGAAAATCCTCCTGTCCGCAGTGCTAAACAATCTGTTGATAATTGGGAGTTCTTGGATTGCCCACCTTACCACATCCATGTATGGGAGAATTTTCTCCCGGGCCGCTATTCTGTGCAGAAAGGAGTCGGCCAAGTCTTTTAAATTGGTGTCGGATTTACTGGTGTTATCGCATGAGATTTCTACCTCGGTAACCTTCGACTCTTCTGCTTCAATCAAATTATACGTCCCTTGCCAAGTGGTTCTGGTAAGTCCCAAGCACGTTGTATCTGATATAAGCCCTTTGTTCTTACCGCTCTGATCAACAACAACTTGCCCCGTGGCTGGCGAAGCAGTAGGCATTGTGGTGTTCTTGGACTTCTTTCCCATCCCACTTTCTTCTGTCTCTATGGAAGAATCCTGCACAGAGCGAAAGATAGGCGTAACACAGGCAACAATAACATGAATTGAACAGAATGAATTATATATATCTGGATGTATTCATAACGATCAATTGACTTAAGGTGGCCTTTGGATCAAATCCATGGATAGATCATAAGCCTGCTGTTCTCATTAAATGGTCGTTATGGCCTGTCAATCTCATTAATTCCAGTCGCTTCGATTAATGGCCGAATGATTCATTTGAAGCATGCCTTGGGCGATTTGGCTGTTTGAACGCGGATGAGCGGCTTTTCAAAGGATATTGCCTTAATTACGAATAAATCATATTAAACTGCCATTTATGACTTTTTCTTTGAAAACTGCGCTTTTTCCCTTTTTGCAATTGGGCATCGGGGAAATGCTAAGTTATTACATTGGTTTTGTTTGGAATCCGCGATCGTCGATAGCGATATTGCATCGTGTCGGGAACGGCTAGGAGGGTCGCTTAGAATGAGGGCATGGTGAGTCGTCGATTGCCGATAGTGATATCGCATTGCATCGGGAGAGGGGGAGCTTATTTGTACTTTTTGTGTTATCGCCGATTGCCGATCGCCGATTTCGCATCGCATCGGAGCAAGGGTTGTTACTTATGTTACTTTATGCTTTTTCCGATATCCGATAGCGATTTCGCGTCGGCGAAAACCAAGCTGTCCTTTAAGTTGTGCTTTCTTTGTCATTGCGATATGCGATCTTGCGATCGCTTTATCGCAATGATAAAGATAAATCTTTTTATGTTGGGGTTTTTTTGATTGGCCCTTTAATAATGTTTCCTTTTATTCGAGCCTTTTTTGAAATAGAACTCTAAATTGATACCAATTTGAAACAAAAATTAAAAGGGACCCATTTCACATTATATTTTTAGAATAGTAATGATATGAAATGGGGGGTTGTTGTATGGCACAACAAAGCCCTAACTAAAAATAAAATTCCTTGATCATGAAACCTGTTGTTCCTTAAGAAACCAACTTCCTGGCTGTGGGGAAATTGTGCTTAAGATATTAATAAATATTTGTTTATTGTCACTTATTATTTGTTGTATTCTCAAATGAAGGACCTGGAAAACTTACTCTTTAACTCTTAGTACATGTATGACCAGAACATTTCAGAATGCTATTTGCTGCCAGATATAAATGATGAATGAAGAAAGTTTGAAGGAGAAGTTAAAGATAACATGTTGATCTTTCCCAGAAGCTACTATCTGTAACTTAGAAGAATTATGATAATGAGAACTAAATCATAGACAATATGCTAGTCTTTCACAGAAACTATTATCTATAATTTAGAAAGGAAGTGAGGACTTCAAGTATAGGAGTGCTCTTTTAAGGAATTTTAAGGTTTATCTACATAAGCAAATAAAGGCCTGCAGCTTCATTGCCATACTTGAAAAGAAGAGAACATAGCATGACACATGACATAGAATCTTACAAAATTATATGCAACAACTCATGGGAACTTCTGATTCTTTCATTAATCAACGATGATATTAGGAATACAGTGGCCTAGTTTTCGGGTTCTCCAAAATTCCAACAACCCTTTCTTAGTAAATTTTCCTCTTATTATACATTGTGGAACAATTGTTGATTTCTGAAACTGTTCAAACTGTTCAAACTATCTAATTTATTTTCTAACTATATGAAGTAAAAACTATTACAAAATTTTACAGATGGTAAGAGACACCTCAAAGAACATGAAATAACAAGAACATAACTGGATTTAGAAGGGGATGATAACTGCTGGCTTGCTTTGTTGATCCATTGCCGAATTCTTATGTAAATGCCCTAATGATGCTTAATTTGTTTTAGCCATAATGAAATGTGTTTAGTTTGTATAATCCTGGGCTTACATGTGCATCCTGATTGGCCAAAATGCAAAGAAACATATCAGATTGTCTTCCTCTTCAACTTCGGCTCTAACCTTGATTTTCCACTTTACACAACGAAATTAACGCGAACTTCTGTTTATTTTGGAACTCAAAAGAGTTAATCTTGCTTTATAAACCTGTCAAAACTGCCCATTCAATGCTCTGTTGACTTGCATCGCAAATCGCAATCGACCCAAAAATCAATGTAAAACTTAACTTATGCATTCTTAGGTCGCATAACTATGAAAGTGTTGGACTTATGCGTAAATCCTTTATACCTGCGCTTTTCTATTGTAAACCTTTTACAAAGAAAATATATTATAAAACATGCTTTTTCCGCCTTCACACAATTTTCGAGGTATACTTTCCCGCTGATTCATTGCCACCATAGATCTACGTTTTTCATATCAGAGGGTCTGTAAAAGTTTTGGGTGGGACATAAGCTCGGAGAATACCCGCCCGAAATGGGCAGTTTCCTCTCTCCACTTGACTATTACGTGTTGAATGCTAAGTGGGATCAAGTGAGTTCCAAATAAAACCATTTACCATTTTTGCTCTGCTCGAAAACTTGCCTTATAACTTTAAATCTGCCTTTTCTTCGGATTTGGCTTTAACACTAATTTTTTCGTTTACAGAGAAAAATAGGTGCAAAACATGTAAAGTGGAACTAAAAAGGAATTATCCCAATCTAATAAATCTATCGGATCTAGAAACTTTATCGCAAATCACAGTCGGCGATTGAACTAACACCCATTGCTCCGCGGATCCACCAGAAGTATAAAATATGGTATATATAATATCGGGCCCGAAACCTAATCGCAAATCACAATCAGTGCTGTGAACATATACATAAGGTGCTTTACAGACCCGTCGGAGTTATTAAACACATTATATATCATTTCAGGTTCGGCCTACCCATATCGCAATCGGCATAGCCACACACACACACACACACACACACACACACACACATATATATATACATATATACATATATGCGATATCGCGGACCCGCCGAACTTTAAAACACAACATATATATTTTGGATCCGGTGTTAATGTTTTAGCACTTGTTTCCTTTGTAAATCCGATATATTTCTTCACTTCTTTTATATTTTGATTCCGATATACTCACCTTACCTTTTTTCAAATATTTTTCAAGTGATTTTTGAATGAAACAATGAATGAAACAAACAACAAAATACATGTTACAACATCTGGCTCCACCTGGGGATAGTGCTTTTGCCACAAAAGCACTAAGAACCGCAGATCAATGCCTTATCCATTGGGCATGGAATCATATATTGCTTCTCCAAACTTAACTGTGTGAAAATTTTGTATTGTGACCCACACCGATATCTGCAGTGATAAGATGCTTGCACTTTGATAACAAAATAATGAGAATCATAGACTAGTAGCCTTAGTTGGGCATGGAGTCCAAAACTGTGAAAATCCTGAAATTTGACAACTGAAACCTAATAGTCTTGAAGTCTGAAACCTCTATGTTGGACACCTAATCCTCAATGGGTTAGTGTGGAAGCTGAATGAACAAAAGGAGTCCAAGATACCTTGGGATGTGAATCCCAATGGTCACAACAATGTACTATAAATGTATATCTCATGTTAATAGAAAAATGAACTCACATGATTTATCTTTCATATTGTTCTTGCTCCCATGTGTGTTTAACATGGTATCAAAGCAGGCGTATTCCTGCCCTGCATAATTTCTTTGAACCATTTGTTTTATGGTTTTTGCCATCACTTATGAATATTTTCTCAGCTAGAATTTAGTTGCCACCTCTTGCATATACCTGCGCTACTCCTCCATATTCCTTTATCTGCGTTCTGTCTGCCTGACCAACGCTGTCCAAGATACGTTCTATGCGCTCTCTATAATCGTTTTTTGCCATTATTGATGCTGCGCCACTCTGTCTACCATAATTATTTCTGCCTGATATCAATGCCTGATATATCCTTTTGAATGCTGATATGTTGTTGATGTGCAAGCAAGTGAGTGGTAAGCTGGATGATAAAAGGTTGAGTTGAGTTTTGTTTGCAGAAGTGCCGGAGAAGAATAAAACCTCGCGCAAGCCTGGAATGTCTTCAAGAAAAGAGTGCTGAGTGAATTTGATTCACACATTGGGGAACTACAACTACGTTGGCTGATAAAGACCATGAGATGAACAACTTTGAAGGGCATTTGGACGGCGTATTGATCAGTCTTGATAGTGGCACGAATTGCTAGACACAGCAAAGGTAATGCGTGTTGAAACCTTGTGAAGAACTGTGGTTGATTGTAAGTTGGGTAAAGGATTCCATATAAATTTGGAGCATCGATTCTTTGTCGTGGCAATCGATACAAGTTTCGATCCTTCGCTGTGATGACTTATTGTATTTAACGCATATTTCAAAGTTGAATGGATTATTGTTAGGTTGACTGTGCTTCATATTGTGTTGCCCTGGACGTAGTATTAGATGACTGTGCTTCATATTGTGTTGCTCTCGACACTGGACGATGTGAGTAAAACTCCATGTGGGAGGGAATGTGATCGTCCCATAGCCAATTCACAAATCGGGCACTGTGATGACCGAGAAATATTTCTATATCTTTCGTTATTTGTTCAGGCCGCCTGTTTGCACAAACAAGAATAGTAGCATATTCCATTATCAGCTGAATGTGCTCTAGACCATCCCTTTCATACATCAATAGCATTTGTTTCACTTCCTCTTTGTCTAGCAAACGATTTGCAAGTAACTTGTCTTTTATTACCTGCCGCAATAGGTCGGCCTGCTCACTGTTAAGGTTTCTCTCCATGAAAATCTCTCGACTTGATCCCATTCTCCCGTTTTACTTTCACCCTTTCGGCTTTCTGGTTTAAGAATAAAGATGGGATTAAGCCGAAAGTGGTAGTGATTAGGTTGACTGAAAGAATCGATGCCCAAAGAAAAATCAAAACAGATTTTTAATTAGCACTCCTTTGATTGCTAAGCATTCAACCAGTTAACGAATTTAGTTTGCCTTTCTGTATATTTAAAAAAATTTGCTTTGCAATATCGTGGAAGTGTTTTGAAAGGATTTTGTAAAACTGTGATGGTTATATATCCATGTAAACAGAAGTCCAACTGCAGGTTTTGAAATCGTGGACTTCACATAAACCACTATCCTCATTTACTCGGCAACCGGCTTCAATAGTGACTAGAGATTTTCACTGTGTGCTGTATAAACTTCTAATCAAATTCAATTAATGTTGAATTCATACGTTGTTTGGTTCGTTGTGGGACCATTGCTGTATTGCGTTATATGAATGTGAATTCAAGGTGTCTGGTGGGCATTTATTCTTGAACAGATTCGAGTTGAATATTTAATCTGCTAATATATACATGATTGATATTGGGTCGAAAATACAGAGTTTTTTGCTGCTTGGGTCGATTAATATAATGTTGAATGGAATATGGGTGCATTGTTTCATGGGTTCAAGTCATATATGCATGAATTGAGTCATTGGATTTGATTGGAGATTTCAGAAGTTCTAAATTTGCCATGAAGGAGGAAACTCTCATATACAGAGATTGATTGATTGTGCAATGGTTTTATAATCATGATTTGAAAGATAGCTTCTGCATATAAAAGGGAAAGTGTGAATTTTCCAGTAATTGCGATTTGGGTGAAAGCATGGAGTTCCTCTCGTTCGGCGGAAAACGAAAGCTGCTCTTCAGCAATAGAGAGCGACTTGTCTAGTTTGCAAAACAGTGAAATGGTTTGGTAGCGATGGAGAAGGCATATAGATCATAGGAAGATATGTATTGATTTGATTCCTAATTAGCAAGTTTCGTGGTATTATAGATCGAATTGGTGTATTTTCTTAAGGGTTGTTCATATCAGAGATTTTTATTAAAGTGTTGCCAGGACAAGTTCCCTTGGATTCAAGGTTGGTACAAGAAAATATCTTTTTGAGGCCTAAATTGCTTGTAGCTTTGTTGGAAGTTAAATTCTCAGGTGAATTGAAGAAAATTCAATTTTTGAGTGAGGATTCTGTTTTCCGGATATCACCATTCTTTGTGTGCTGAATCTATTGCAAGCTGATTGATTTGAAGTATAAAAGAGCAATTGATGTCCATCTTTTCCTCATTGTTTTACTATTTTTTGAGGATTAAAAATGGCTCCAATTAGTGCAATATTAGAGTTAGTGGACAATCTAATACTCTCTACTATGAATAATACAGTGAAAATCAGCAAGGATTTTTTCATCGATATTCAAACTTATTTTCAAAATGCACAAGAAAAGATCGATTTTTTGCAGCTTGAATCACAGCTACAACAAGAAGAGCTACATCAAAATAGACACCATTCTGAACCTGTTTTTGTTCAGAACATTAAGACAACCACCCATCAGCAGCATGTTAATAATGTTACAGTTCATTCAGATTTAGTACCAAACAAAGCAGCAAGGTTACATGCAGATGCAGAAGTTCTGTCTACACTTCCCAAGCCCATCATCAGACCTTGGGAACAACTTGTCCACAACAAGCACAGAACTGGTCTTGGATATGACAAGGACTTGTCCTTTCATATTCCAAACTATGCCAAGCCCATTCAGTTTCAGAGTGTGGATTCATTCATGATAGTTCACCTGCTCCTCATGATAGTTCAGCTTCAGCTGTTCCAGACTCTGCCCCTCTTCCACAACAACAACAACAACAAATCGTGAAATGCCAACACTGTGACCGAGTTGGCCATTTGAAAGATCACTACTTTGATCTTCATCCATGTAAGCACTGTCATAAAACCAGTCATTCCTCACACAGATGCTTCAGAAACAAACGTCCTGCAAGAACAAAGATTCATCTTGGATGGATCGCTTCTTGGAAATGGGCATCAACGGCCAAGAAGATATTCTAAACACATGTTAGAACTTGTTCCAGAATATTGAAAAGTCTTGCACTTGAGTTTTCTCCATCATCTCACCTTGTATCTGAGGGGGGGGAAATGATGGTCATCGACAAGCTTCAAAGCCACATCAAGCGAGCCTGAGCCACAACCTGCCGCACCAGTTTCAGAGTTGTAGCCAAAGACAAAGATGCCCGTGAGCATGCCTGCAGTGGGCAATCTGGGACACTTCCTCTAGCAGAAGACTTCAGCTTCTTGCCAGTTTTGGAAGAGTTCCGAAGACAAAATTGAGAGCACTTCCTCTAGTAGAAGACTCCAGCATCTTGCCAGTTTTGGAAGAGTTCCAGGAATTGCATTAAGCATTCTAGAGTTGTTGGTCATCCTTAAACCATCACAGGTTGAGACTTCCCTTTTCAGGTTGAAGTTCTCCCTTTTATGCGGGGTGAGACCTCCCTTTATTGGTTGAAGGTTTCCCTCTTCAAAACAATAGGAACACTTCCTCTAGCAGAAGACTTCAGCTTCTTGCCAGTTTTGGAAGAGTTCTGGGAACTGCACTAAGCGTTCCAGTGTTGGTGGTCATCCTTAAACCACCGCCCTTTATACCAACATTTCAGAGAGCACATTCAACCTAGTGCTGCCATGCATTTTTGCACATTTTGTATTACAGCTCTCTTCTTGGACTCATACATAACCCTTCGGATTAAGGGGGGGAATGTTGGACATCTAATCCTCAATGGGTTAGTGTGGAAGCTGAATGAACAAAATGAGTCCAAGAGACCTTGGGATGTGAATCCCAACGGTCACAAGAATGTACTATAAATGTATATCTCCTGTTAATAAAAAAATGAACTCACATGATTTATCTTTCCTATTGTTCTTGCTCCCATGTGTGTTTAACACTCTGCAAACCAATTTTCGACTGGGAAAGTCACCCTTATTCCTCAACTAATGATTAAATTGAAGAACTACAACTGGAAACCAAATGCTCAATACCTAAGCTTATTTATGTACAAGTTCATATATACACACATGATTGATCTCCATCATGTGAAGTCAATCTTCCAATGGTACCAAGTTAGCATTTGAGTGCTTAATCTAGAACCATTCTACCAGCGAATCTTTAAAAAAAAATTCATCCTGAACAACAAAAAATAGATTATGCATAAAAGCATCTCACAACAAAAATTAGGAGTATATCCACGAAGTGATATGTGTAGACTGTTGATAAATTCTTCCATGTAATCTGGCACATGATCTTCAAAAGTATAAGAAAAAATATGTTCTTGATCAACTCCAAAAAAGAAATTCTCTATGTATGAAGGTTCCTGCTCAATTAGAGCTTCTGTTGGGATAATATGTTCAACAGAACAATCAACTACATCTTTAAAAAATTATCTATGTCACTTTCATGTCTCCACTTTTCATCTCTAAGCTTTGGTTGAAAATAGTTTGTAATTCTAACCTCAGGAAGAAAAAGAGATTTTTTCACATTACTATATGGCATATTATCAACTTCAAAGAGATCGTTTATCTCTGATCCATGGGCATGCTTATGTTCTTCAATGCAATGATTTACAATCTCTTTATCATCTTTCTTTTCACATAAGATAGCCTCTTTTGCTATGATAGATGGCTCAATATATTGCTGTCCAACATATCCCTCTTGCTGGTTTCTTCCTGTATGTTCAACATCCAATTGATGAACTTGAAGAACTTCGTCCTGTTCCCCATTTAAACCATTTTATTATAGATAGGAGGATAATCAAATTTAACAAAATAGGAACTCTGGGGATTTATTTGCAACTCAATCATTTCTCCCTCTTCTTGACTGTTGAGTAGAGACTCTTGATGCATGTTTGGACTTTCCTCCATTTGAATACTCTCTTTATTTTCTTGGAACAGAGTTAACCAATTATCTGCTTGGGAGATTATTGGAGATAATTTTTTTATAAACTTTTCCACATCATTTTGAGAAAATGATGCTCGATCTGCTTAGACCATAGTCAAACAATTCTCTGCTTGGGAGATTATTGAAGAAGAATGCTTTATAAACTTCTCTGCATCATTTTGAGAAAATGATAGTTCCTCGCTTTCAGAGACTTGCTCATAGTTAATCTGACTATAATCTCTTTGAATGCTTGATATATTATCAACAAGATTATCAGTTTCTTCAACAAGATTATCATGAGCTTTTAAAGTTTCTTTATAATCATAATATTCACAACAACCTTCAAAAAGAAACTTGCATGGATAATAAATTCTACAAGAAGAATTGAATATTGAATGGAAATCCTTCAAAGATGAAATACTTGAACGAGGCAGAGACCTAAACCAATCCCTAGCTTCTTGGTCCAAAGAAAACATGAACAAATTCATCTTAACATCTTCATGAATGATGCCCTGCTGCTCCATGCCTTCAAGAAACTCTTGAAGATGCTGAGCTGGATCTCCATATTCCTTTCTACTGAATTTTGGAAGATACTCATCTCGGACATAATATGCAGGCATATCATGAGGATAACCAGTGATCCCAGTAAAATCAAATGGATCAAATCTGTGGACTAAGAATGCAGGGAGAGCCATTAAAACCCAGAAAAGAAAACTTTAAAGTACAGTGGAGTCGCCAGTCAATATTGTAAGTGAAAACCACATGTGTGAATATACAACCAACTGCTGAAACATGTCACTCTCAAGAATCAGCTTCAAACTTAATGAATTCAAGAAAAAGTGTTCTTATTCTATTGCTTTGCAGTCTATGGTCTTTGTTACAATGGAGTCACCTTTTATTGCTTTTATTCAAAACAACCAAGTATTTCCTCCTCACTAAACAACCAGAGGAAAATCTTAAAACCCAGGGAAAATTGTTCTTGTCTTCTCTCCCTGGCAACGATGCCAATTAATGTTATTCCTTAAGAAACCAATTTCCTAGTTGTGGGGAAATTGTGCTTAAGACATTAATAAATATTTGTTTACTGTCACTTATTGTTTGTTGTATTCTCAAACGAAGGACCTGGAAAACTTGGTCTTTAACTCTTAATACATGTATGACCAGAACATCTCAGAATGCCATTTGTTGCTAGATATACATGATGAATGATGAAAGTTGGAAGGAGAAGTTAAAGATAATATGCTGATCTTTCACAGAAACCACTATCTGTAACTTAGAAGAATTATGATAATGAGAACTAAATCATAGACAATATGCTGGTCTTTCACAAAAACTATTATCTATAATTTAGAAAGGAAATGAGGACTTCAAGTATAGGAGCACTCTTTTAAGGAATTTTAACTTTATCTACATAAGCAAATAAAGACCTGCAACTTCATTACCATACTTGGAAAGAAGAGAACATAGCATGATACATGATAGAGAATCTTACAAAATTATATGCAACAACTCATGGGAACTTTCGATTCTTTCATTAATCAACGATGATATCAGGAATACAGTGGCCTAGTTTCCAAGTTCTTCGAAATTCCAACAACCCTTTCTTAGTAAATTTTCCTCTTTTTATACATTGTGGAATAGTTGTTGATTTTTGAAATTGCTCAAACTATCTAACTGCTTTTCTAACTATATGAAGTAAGAACTATTACAAAATTTTACAGAGGGTAAAAGACACCTCAAAGAACATGAAATAACAAGAACATAACTGGATTCAGAAGGGGATGATAACTGCTGGCTTGCTCTGTTGATCCGCTGCTAAATTCCTCTGTAAATGCCCTAATTATGCTTAATTCATTTTAGCCATAATGAAATGTGTTTAGTTTGTATAATCTTGGGCTTACATGGGCATTCTGATTGGCCAAAATGCAAAGAAACATATCAGATTGTCTTCCTCTTCAGCTTCGGCTCTAACCTTGATTTTCCACTTTACACAGTGAAATTAATGCGAACTTCTAATTAATCTGAAACTCAAAAGAGTTAATCCTACTTTATACCTGTCAAATCCACTTGTTCGGCACTCTGTTGACTTGCATCGCAAATTGCAATCGTCCCAAAAATCACTGTAAAACTTAACTTATGCACCCTTAGGCCGCATAGCTACGAAAGTGTTGGACTTAGGCGTATATCATTTATACCTACACTTTTCTATTGTAAACCTTTTACAAAGAAAATATATTATAAAACATGCTTTTTCTGCCTTCACGTAATTTTCGAGGTATACTTTCCCGCTGATTCATTCCCACCGTATATCTGCGCTTTTCAGATCAGAGGGTCTGTAAAGGTTTCGGGTGGGACATAAGCCCGGAGAATACCCGCCCGAAATGGGTAGTTTCCTCTCTCCACTTGACTGCTACATGTTGAATGCTGAGTGGTATCAAGTGAGTTCCAAATAAAACCATTTACTGTTTTTTCTTCGCCTGAAAACCTGCCTTATAACTTTAAATCCGCCTTTTCTTCAGATTCGGCTTTAAAACTATTTTTTTCGTTTACACAGCAAAATCGACGAAAAACATGTAAAGCGGAACTGAAAAGGAATTAACCCAATCTAATAAATCTATCGGATCCGGAAACTTTAACACAAATTGCAATCGGCGATTGAACTAACACCCATTGCTCCGCGGACTCGTTGGAAGTATAAAAATGGTATATATAATATTGGGTCTGGAACCCAATCGCAAATCACAATCGGCACTGTGAACATATACATAAGGCACTTTACGGACTCGTCGAAGTTATTAAACACATTATATATCGTTTCGGGTCTGACCCACCCATATCGTAATCGACATAGCCACACACACACACACACACACACACACACACACACTTATATTAAGAGTGATGCGATATTGCAGACCCGCCGAGGCTTATAAAACATAACATATATATGTTTTGGGTCCGGTGTTATGAATCACAATCGGTGGATCCATATACATATATATAACTGCGGACCCGCCGAACTTTAAAACACAAAATATATATTTTGGGTCTGGTGTTAATGCTTTAACACTTGTTTCCTTTGTAAATCCGATATATTTCTTCACTTCTTTTATATTTTGATTCTGATATACTTGCCTTATCTTTTTTCAAAATATTTTTCAAGTGATTTTTGAATGAAACAAACAACAAAATACATGTTACAACAAAACCCATGATTCAAGCATTACAAAAACAATTTTATTTTTCTTCTTTGCATCAATTACATAAAATCATAATTACACATCATTATGAAGACCGAACCTAGATACACTTTTCAACAAGACATAGTATATTTTGATCTAAGAGAAGGAGAAAAGAAAAAGGATGGAGACTAATCCAAAATATTCTCGCTCAAATTGACTTCGCACATATGGAATTTACCTCTTTACTGACCTAGCACATGTGGCCAATTTTCTGTGCATATCTAGGTAGGAGGTATGAATTTTTCTAGGTGCACAAAAAGGTTGAATTCTACCCTAGCAGAGCAGACCAGGCCGACTCCATTAGGCAACATTTTGACTTGTTAAGATAAAGTTTTGACTAGGTTTGATGAGAGTTATCTTGCTAGTCTATTTGACTTTTTTTTTACTAAAAAAGGTCAGTTGTATATCTTGTTGAACTGAAGAGTATCTCTAATGAAAAGGTTGTTGGGTTTTCCCCCAATTGGGTTTTCTTGGGGTAAATCTTGTGTTGTCATTGTTTCATTGTGATCTCTACTTTCCTACTGCTTTTTATGGTTAAACTTCTGAAGTATAATTATTGAATGATTAACTGGAAGTGCTAAAAGATAATATTTATATCATTGGAAGTAATTATCAGTTTCATAAATCAATGCTTGTATCTATTGCACTTTAAAAATCAACATGGTACCAGAGTGAGGGTCAAGAGCAACCAAATTTTGAAACATTTATCTTAAAGAAGGTTATCCAACAACTTATCTCTCTCCCTCAGAATGGAAGACAAAGGGAGCTTGGGATCATGTTTTGAATTTGGATCATAAAGAAGTCTCATGAAAACATGACTAAGTTTGCATGGTTGAATCTTCCTTGATCTTGTAGCAATCATCCTTGTGAAGGAGGCTAAGTATCATCCTATGCCTTGAATATGAAGAAGAGTTGTCAAAACTCATTTTTCTGCCTCAGGGATGAATCCCATTAGAGAAATTTTGAGGTAAAAACTGGGTCTCAAAGCAAAAATGTACAACCAAAATAAACTTTATAAGAACCAATATGATTCAACATGATGATGTCAACCATGAGGGATGGTTCACCATCTTTGGAGAAAAATTTAAAAAGATAAAAAAAATTAAAAAAATAAAAAAAACTACTTTTTCAACTCGTATTTTCAACTTATCTCCCTTTGGTTTTACTCAAATTTCGAACAAGAGAATTCGCTAGATGAAAAAATTCATCCAATAATTACCTATGTTGCATACTTTTGATGGACCCTGCTACATGAAAAATGAGAAATACATGAAAAACATGATTGCAATCATGTTTTTCCATGTATTTATCATTTTCATGTAGCAAGGTCCATCGAAAGTATGAAACATGTGTACTCATTGGATGAGGAATTAAATTATGCTTCTAACAAGTGCCCCAACTTGAAATTCGAGTAAAATCGTAGGGAGATAAGTTGAAAATATGAGTTGAAAAAGTAGGTTTTTCTTTTTTCCCTCTAAACTTTGATGATGTAATATAATATTATTTTATTATTTCCACTATTATTTTATAATATTCCTTAGGAGGCCCATTTTAGACCTCAAAATTTCTCTAATTCCTAGAATATTGTGACAAGGGGTTGAGAGACTTATAATTGACCTCAGAAGGCCTCAAGGCTGATTGAGTAGAAGCCGAGACACCTTAAAAGATGACCAAGGGGATCCTTGGGAGGAATATGTTCTAAAATTTAATTTGGATTCCATCAATCTATAACTACATACAAATGGTGATGATATATGATATTCTTAGAGAGTGATGGTGCAAGTTAAAATCATCTAGGAGGAATTGAAATATTTGCATATCTATTGATGTAATTATTCCACCATTGATTTTCTTTAGCTTCAAGGAGGAAGAACAATTCCATCTTGATAAAAATAGATAAAATTTGTGGATTATGTCTTATACTTGTTTTATGTTGTAATCTTAATAGATCATTCAAAGATTAATCATATTCAACTTTCAGGAGCGTCATGGAAGGGTGAATATATAGATTATTGAGGGCTTGTTTAAGCCTGCCTCCAAGGGAAGATAGAGGACCCTTTTGTGATGCATTTTTTTTAACATGAATTCAAGATCTTGAATATGGAAAAATTCCATTATAATTGTTGAGCCAATCTACAATTTGAATAATTCAAGCATAACATATGATGTGAATTGAAGTTATCAACTCTACTTTTGACATGGTATGACTATAAATAAGATTTTCCAAATATTTTTGTTTAGAAGAGGGAAAAATCCTTTACTCTACAAAATATGCGGACAAAAGTTGCTGATAAATATTTTGTAAAGGAAAGTTAAAAGCTTGACTATGTACCTATGAAGCTAGAACCAAAGGTAGCTAATATTTAGTTCCTACAATAATTCTTACCTTTGTGGATTTTGGAGGTTTGAACAGGTCAAAATATTGCTATAAAGGAGGAGCCAAGACTATGTATGGGGTTGAACTCTAGAAATACGACTTGCAAGGTCAAGTTTAAGCTTAGTCGAAGGGCTCACGTTTAAGCCTATTTGGGCAACTTCAAAGACTGTGTTGAATCTTGTGTGGGGTATAGTTCAATATGATATGATGGAATTTTGTAATTAATTTCGAATTCTATTTAAGGGATAATGATTGGTTTCATGATGATAGTAGAAATTTTTATTCGAAAAAGTATGTTGGACTTAGAAAAGGTGAAGATGAAAATTGGAAATCTAGGGTTTGTAAACTCTAGAAGACTAGAAGTCTTGGATAGGAAAGAAACATGTTGATGATGAGGATGATGAGTTTGAAAATGGTTTTCATTTATGCAAGAAGGAAATGATCAAGAGTGAGTTCACAATTACTTACAAACCTCAAAGATAAGTTATTTATATCTCTCTTTCTTGACTATTATTGTTTTATTATTATTTAGCCTCTTGTCCTTGTATCTTTTGCTTGGTTATAATTTCTTCTTCCATGAAATCCTAGTGAGGATTGGAAGTACATCATAAAGGTTTCCAAGGCTCTGGAAACAAATGAAATATCTGGTAAGAATGAAGCAAAGCATCTGATAAGAAGATTCTCCTAGGATCAATGATTTGTGTTCCATAGGAAGAAATTTTATTCACATCATTCTTGACGAATGGAAGGGATCCTACTTTAGAGGGAGTAGGTAGGCCAACAAATTTAAATAATTCCATGATGGATGAAATTATGCTAGAGAGAAGTTAGCGATGACTTCCAAGTGGAATAAGAAGATGAAATATGTGGTAGATGAAAACATAGAGAATTAAAAAGCGAGGATTCTCCCAGGAAGAGGGAGAGGAATATGAAGATACATTTTCTCTAGTTGTTAGATGAGTTATTTCTAATAGAAACTAAACAGTTCACATGACAAAGGAAGTGGAAGCAGTAGAAGAATTTTCTTCCATAGCAGAGGGAGAAGCCAATATTTCCATGACAAGATCCATTTTAGTGTTAGGGTGACTAAAAAGTAGCTATGGAACAACACGCGTTGAGGTATTAGCACAATATAGTGGACGTGAATTGAAAAGTACAACTGTAGGGATATAAAAATTCATATTGGTCAGAGAGTGATAAATATGGGGAAATCATATCAAGATGATGATTTAGTTTGGATTCTACTTGGGAAGGAAGAACACATCTATCACACTTAGGACTGCATAAATATTCTATATTGTAACTAGTTTGGCGAGTATTGAAGCAAGTAAGATGCTCGTAGGATTGTTTGATCAGGTGCATAATATGTCTGTGATGATAGGTCAAAGTAGATCGAGATCATGGTAGTAACACATCTGGTATGTGGTACAAAATGTTGATTTTTCCTTAGGTCCTAGATGTTGGGTATATGCTATATTCTTTTCACGACTAGTACCATGCTCTGTTATGTTGTGCTAGGAAAAATGGGGGTAGAAGCCCCCCCTGCCGGGGGGTTTTCAGGTGGGCGGTAGGCCCCCTACATGGGGTTTGGGGTAGCACCCTGAGATTTTTTTAATATTTTAATCTATTTATTTATTTATGTAGACCCAACCATGGTTTTGCACATATTTTTTGTGCATGATGGTTTTCCCCATGCTATTTTGTAGATATGGTCAAGGGAACTATGGTTATGATCTAATCCAGGGTTAATGGATTGAGTTTTTTGAATTATTCAACACATATATGTATTGTAACATTGAAAAGAATATAATGAAAAATAAATCTGGTTTTTTTCCGATTTTGGATTCCAAGAGAAAAATATCTGTGTATATTTTATGTTATCACCATTGTATGTTATTTGTTTTTAAGAATTCTGCAGGTAATTTTTGTATAGGGTTAAAACCTACATTATATATGATCTTAGGCTAATCATGCACAAAAACACACTAGGCACCCTCAACTTTCTAGCACTTTTCACAACAAAATTCTTCAGCAGTGAAATCACTTTAGTACACATATATTTGAGCCCAAAGCTCAATTATTTTATTAATACATCAAAAAATTAATCATGGGGATCTTGCACTCATGGCCCTCGATCACTATTACAACTAGTATATACAATCTACAAGTTAGGGCTTGTTATCTGCTCATTCAGATCTACAATTTTCCCAATAAGAAGACATGAACAAAATATAAGTTACTTGTTGGAGAACCCTTTCTCCTTCAACCCTTTCAGTCATCATTTTCCTTGAAACCTAGTAGGTCCTTTTCCTCCTTTGACCATATATAAATACCTCATTGTACTCCTATTTCGCCAATTGGTCACAAGCTATTTGACTTGTCAAATACACTACATACTCAACCTTCAAAACATCAGCTGCTCACAATGGCTTTATCTATTAAGCCCTCAAAATACACATTGTTCCCAACTTCATTTGAGAATAGACTTTAGGAAATATCCTCAACATCTCCAACACCAAGTAACAACTTCCCTTCCACAAAATTTCTTCACTTTTTTCATAGTTCCTGTCTTCACAAGTATCACGACCTTCTATAGTGATATCTTCCCACTTGAAGCCTCCTTTCCTTTTCTACAACCCTTATTATCTTTGTTGCATATGGTACTAAGGGTACTCAACCATTTCTATATGCTCCTAAAGTATTTCGACCTTCGTACAACAAGAGGCTAGGGCTTTATGCTTTCTCCAAGACACAAATAATATCTCACCATAGTAGACATAACTTTTAGGGCTACAGACATCCTCCTAGACATAACACCTTCTTCACTGGCCAGTCTTGGCTTAGAAACCAATAGAATAGTCAACACCTTCTTCTAGAGATCCATGTCATTATAAATATTCCAGCTTGGCTAATTGAAGGCATACTCTATTCACACATGGAGAGACACTGTTCTTTGAATTTGAAAAGCTTCTTTGACTAATCCCCATAGACCTATTGCCTAAATTTGTTGGTTACAGGTACCCATTGTTAGTGTCAGTCTTTCCAGCCTTCCTACAGTGATCAAATATGCTCTTACAAAGTGGTTTCAGAGTGTTAAGGTCAAATTTTGTCTTTTCAAAGAGTTTTCAAGCAAAATTTGGTCACTAGGC
>APFE030491887.1:56034-70055 GCA_000404065.3 Pinus taeda | reverse complement strand
GCAAAATTTGACTTTCTGCCCCTTTTTTGAGTTGCAGAAACCAGTTTTGGGAGAATTAAGTTTTGACAGGGAAAATGACCTCCAAATTAAAAAATCGTAGTTGGGTTGGAAATTAGACTCGTAGACCTTTCCATCGAGCTATCCTGCACCCAATTCTGATAACGGGAAGGCCCCAAACAGAGCTGCAAAAGTGTGAGACCCTTTGAGAAAAGGTGTGCGACCTTTTGAGGAAATTTTGCCAGATTTGACCAGTTCAGCCCAGAAAACACAGTTTGGCTCTAGTTTGACTTTTTGGGGTGAAAGATGATTATCTTTGATGTAATTATGGCAACTCTAAGACACTTTTACTCTTGTTTAACACTTCTAGAAGGTTCATTCATGAAAAGGGTAAAAATTAAATGAATGAATTGGTTTCCAAGTTTATAGAGGCAAGTTGTTATGATTGCCTAGTTTATAGTGCTTAGTTTACAAGTTGTTCAAACTGCTCCTAGGATAGTGAGCTCGACCCCTAGAGGCAAGGGAAGAGCTTGGCTTGCCTATATTATGTATTTTCTTAATCATTTTCAGGGGTTGGAAGGTTGGACTCTTGAGGGAGAAGCTATCATTGTATTACTTCACTGTATCTCTGCAATTTTTGGCTAAGGAAGACCAGGGTTTTGCAGTCCTTTTTGGGATTCTTGTGGTTACATGTATTGATGGTGTGTTTCTCTATGTACCTGTAAGTGTGTTATGTGAATCAGTTCCTTTCTTTTCCTTCTGCATATTAAACAAACGAAGTGTTAAAGTAAGAATTCATGACTGTCATGCTCTGCTTTTAAGTTTGTTTAGTTTCAATGTTTTCTACTATTTAGGGAGGATTTAAAGTTATTGGTTGCCTTCCTTAGCTCCTCACCTGTCTTTCTCATCCATTCACCTCAACTAAAGGCATCAATACGGTCTCCTATCTCGCCCCAAAGAACCCCCTGCAGAAACTGTGTCAAATCCCCGCACCCAAAATTGCCACTTCCTCAATTAGCCACCAAAAGCCCAAAAATTTTAAAATCAATCCTTCTAATCAGTTTACTAGCCTAATATCAGTGTTACCTTGTTGGTCATCTCCCTTATTGAAGATTTTACGAGATAGACCGGAGAGAGCCTTTTCCTGCCTCATAGGGCTAGCTACGAGGCTAAAAGGTTTGGTGTTGCCTTGAGGTTTGCCTTTTTCAGCCTGAGGTGAAATTTCAAGCGTTAACACCCATAAAAAACTTGAATAATCTCTCTTAGAATCCAACATATCTTACATGATCTTTGTTCCTCTTACCTTACTGTGTTTAGGATTCTTTAGGCTGCGACCATTCATATTTGTGCCTATGGCCTACTCCATCACTTGCGACGCTCTTTTCCTACTCCGTATCACCCTCTAAATGGACCTTATTCTTCCTCTTTTCCTGGGCATATCACACGGCACCTTCTCTAGTCCTACGTGGCCTCTTGAATTACTCCTCTAGGGATATCCCATGACTCTTCTTGCTTGCCAAGGCTACATCCTTCTAGCCTTCTTCACACAATGAAGTCCCAATTGATGTGCCCCATGAGCCTCTCCTTAGACTCATATTATTTTATTTAGGGTCATTTAGGAAACCACTAGAACTTACGATCTTCACTTTTCAACCCTTAGAATAAATAAATATTTTCTCTTAGGTCCTAAGTCCACACTTTGGGTCCAAAACCCCACTTTTGACTATATCACCCAACACACTACTTTATGGTGGGTTGTCCTCTCTCAGAAATACCTTTTGAGATACCCAAAATTCCAACACTCTCTTAGTGAGGAAAGTATTTCCTTCATGATTGCAGCTCTGTGACTTTACTAACATTCCCATGACTGTCCTCGCATGATTCATGACTTTCCATGCATAGTCATATCCTTCCCCATAAGTGCCATAATTTCTTTGTACTAGGCCTAGCTTTATCTTGCATGGTGCATGGATGTTATCACATGCAACATGACTTTTCCAACATGATCCATTTCTGTCCTCATAGGATTAATGAATTTCATTGCACCACCATGAATTTTATCACATGGTCCATGATTTTCCTTACATGGGACAAAAACCCCTTTCTCTCATTAGAACATGAAGATTCAAACTTCCTTAGGGGATTTGACAATCCTTTGCAGACTCCCTGTAAGTCTACACAACTTTGAATGGAACAATTTACTTCCTACACACACTCTGATCCATATGCCTTCAAAGTGGATCTGATACCATGTTGAAATTTCCTTAGCTCCTAGATTTGGTTTGAGGCTAATCACACACACAAACACACTAGGATCCCTCAAATTTATAGCACTTTGCAAGACATAATTATTCAATAGTGAAATCAATTTAGTACATAGATATTTGAGCCCAAATATTGATTATTTTATTGATCCATCAATAAATGAACCATGGGGCTCCTGTACCAGGGATCAGGGCTTTTTTATCACTAGTACACCTAGTATAATAATATACAAATTAGGGTTTGTGTTCTTCTCCTTCAGATCTACAATACACCCAATAAGAAGACAATAACCAAAAATAACTTACTTGCTAGAGAATCCACTCTCCTTGAACCCTTTCATTCCTAATTTTCCTTGACATTTGGCATGTACTTTTCCTCCTTTAACCATAGAGAAATATGTCCTTGTACTCCTCTATCCAGTAGCTACTCACAAGGTATTTGACCATCAAATACACTGCATACTTAACCTTCAGAATACCATCCACTCACAATGGCTTTATCCATTAATCATACTACATGTTAACCATCGAAACGCAGTTTGTTCACAACTTTGTTTGTGACCAAACTTTAGGAAATATCCTCAACATATCCAACACATAGTAACAACTTCCCTTTCACAAAATTTCTTCACTTCTGTTCATAGTTCTTATCTTCACAAGGATCACAACCTTCTGCAATGCCATCTTCCAACTTGAGACCTCCTTAACTTTTCCACATTCCTTCTTCTCTTTGTTGTGTATTGTCCTGAGGGTACTTGGCCCTTTCCATGTACTCTTGAAGGCTTGTGGCCTTCTTGCAACAAGATACTAGGGATTGCTTCCCTCTCCAAGACATAGATAAGAACTCGACCTAACATAAAAAACTTTTAGGGTTACAACCCTCCTCCCTAGATAAAACACCTTATTCACTAGCTAAGTCATGGCTTAGAAACCAATAGAAAAGTCAAATGCATTCTTCTAGAGATCCATGTCCTTAGAAATAATCCAAGTCAAATTGTTGAAGGCATACTCTATTCAAGCATTGAAAGAAACTACTCATTGACTTTGATAATATTCTTTGATTCATCTCCATACGTCTGTAGCCTAAATCACTTGGCTATGGGTACTCCTAATAGACCAGAGAAACCTCTCTTAGACTCTTGCATCTCCGATAAGAGCTTTGGTCCTTTGATCTTGCTGAGGTTAGGCTTCTTTAGGTTGTGACCATTCATCTTTGTGGCCATATCCTACTCCATGACCTGCGACCCTCTTTTACTACCCTAGAATAGCCTCCAAATGGACCCTAATCCTCTTGTTTTCCTAAGCACATCAAACAACACCCTAGCCCTACTCAGCCTCTCGACTTGGATCCTCTAAGGCTATCCTGTGGCTCTTATTTCTTTCCAAGGCTACATCCTTTTAGCCTTCTCCACACAATGAAGTCCTTCTCATTGGTGTGCCACATAAGCCTCTCCTTAGGATCCTTATATACTTTTATCTAGGGTCATTTAGGAAACCACTATAACTTAAGGTTTTCGCTTCTCAACCCTTAGAATAAATAATTATTTTCTTTTAGTTCATAAACCCATACTTTGGGTTCAAAACCAAACTTTTGGGTAAATTTCCAACAAATTACTTTTTAGTGGGTTTTTATCTCTTAGAAATAACTTCCGAGCTACCAAAATTCCAACACAAAAGGAAGTAGTAAGAATCCAATGCTTTTCTACAGATGAGCAAGATGTTGACATTATTACAAAGCCTCTATCCAAGGGTGAAGTTTGTATACTTTAGGAACAAGGTTAGATGAGTTGAAAATACTTCCCTAAGTCAAAAGGGAGTGTTGATGTTGTAGCATCAAGGGGAAGAAATTCTTCTTAGGATCAAGGGTATTGACTAGGGGCCATGTAATGTGGCTAGGGAGAAGGAACCAAAGAGCATCAGGGTTTGGAGTGCTCCATAGGTCAGGGGTTACCTGACCATATTGTGAGGGGTTACTTGGCTAGTAGGTTGAGTGAGTGGCTTATAACATCATGGTAGGAGAGTTACCATTCCAACAACATGCGGTAATGGTAATAGCTTAGGTTTCACCATAGATCACAAATGTTGACCAGGTTCCGAGTGACAATTTCAATAATTAGTGAATTATTGCAAGTGATTACTTGTTGAGCATGATGTTGATGCAAGATGCTTTCCATAGGTAGTGGATTGACATATCAACAGAGCTATCTCATTCAACATTTCCATAGAGATTTTTTTCAATAAGAGAACATCTAAAGAAGTCAATGTACATACTTCCTGATCCAAATTTATGCAGGAATGAAATGAAATAAAAATATAAACAGAAACACAAAGCTATAGCAAAAACAAAATTTTAATTCATTAATAACAAAGTACTGAAAACTGTTACATGAAAAATGGAAATAAACTAGTTCGAGCGATGGTAGCTTATCTCTGAGAAGAGATGTGGCGGTTACATGCCTCCTGAACTGTGTTACATTGAGGCTCAAAGGCCTTTTTATCATTAAGAAGCAATGGGAAACCACAAAACATCCAAAAAACCAATTTTAGGAGATGAAGCGCCAAAAGCTTGTGGGCCATGTTGGGTTAGTTGGAACGTCAACCTCTCAGGGTCGTAATTTTTGGATATGATTTCCGTTTGACTATCATAATACCCCATTTAGAACATCTCCAAGAGGAGGCTGAAAGAGTATGGGTAATTAGGAATTAGGTCTTGAAGTTTTTTGTTCTCTCTGTTTTCCCAAAAATGTCTTTTAGCCCTCAAAAGAGCTCCGAAAGTTTAGGACCCAAAAAGCTACCAAAAATAGTAAGTTGTGCTACAATTAAGGAAATTAAAAGAAAAAACGGTGGGGTCCAAGTGGAATAGGAAGGTGGCCACCATTATCCACTTGGATTAGTCCTACCCCTGTAGAAATTATGGTGTAAATTTGCTTCTTCTCATGAAGTTCTAACCAAAATCACAAGACACAAACCTACTCTACTGCTCTACAAAAGTTAATTCACAATTTAGAACAAAAATCTTGGACATGCAATAAGAAATCACACACATGAAAATATTATTTTTCTTGGGGAAATCAATCTACTAAAAATCCAAATTCCTGCTTTCATTAATATAATGAATAGAGACGTATTACAATTTCTTTGTTCAATCGAGCACAACCTGTAAGTGGACAACCTATCTCTCTGCTCACTGAGAAGATATGACCTAGAATTAGTTAGTTTCGGTCTTTGCTTGATCCCCTATGTACTTGTGCAATTCCTGAGGAAATTAGGCCCCTATTAATTAGGATTCTCCTCCAAAATTCTTGCACAATTCCTCAGGGTTGATCACCTGACCTCATGCAACAACTATACACTAACTAGTTTACAACTATTGGTTAACTACCTTGGAAACTCCGCCACAACTGGGAAAATCATATTCTTTGCATGCATGAGAAAATTATTAGTTTATTTATCATTTGACTAGATTATCTTTGAGTTAGACTGATGTCCCTCTACTTAACTAATGACCAACTAGTTCTATTGACAATTAGAACTTGTTTAACTAATTACAACTGGAATTAACTCAACCTAGGCTCCTAAAATTTAGGAATCACTACATACAACTAGAATTCATGCCCCTAACTCGAATTCATTGAGTAAAATTGGACACAAGCCATGTCACACAAACTAACATCATCAAAGTTGTTTGTTAATGTGGAAATTCAAATTTCCTCAATTTAATCAAGGGAAGCAAATTGAGAATTTCTTTCTGCATTTTTCAACACTCCCTCTTAGCAAGAAAGGGACTATCAACCACTTTATCCTGCACTTGTGGAATGTACTGCATGTAACACTTCTCACTTTTGTTGCTACTACTGTAACATCTGCAACTGAGAAGTATCCATAAAAACTGAACCAACTGTGTCTACAAATGTTTGATAGGAAAGTTGTTTTGCTACTAACTCTGCTACTGAGCCTCCTCAACACTCCTCTACACTCCTCAATATATGACTTACACTGATCCTCCTACTACTGAATTTTTGTGGGCCCTTGTAGTAAGGTAATGATCCATGAGGAGAATGCCTCAATGGACCGTGCCCAAATTTCCGCAAATCTTGGGATAAGGATCTACATCACTCCACCTCACTCTTGGAGGTATAGCTGCATGTTCTCCCTCTACCTACTTGGCTCAAACTCTCCCCCTACCATAGGTCTCCACTTTAGTGTATGTATCCACTCCGCCTCTCCATTTGTGGCTGCTCCACAACTTCCCGAGGCTCTATTTTGAGAAGTCTATCCTGCTCCCTGTCAACCACCATATTTCTAATATTTTCCTTACTCCTTAAGGCTGTGCATGCATCTTCTACCTCAAGTTCATACAAGTTCTTGAATCAAACCCTAATCTGCTTCACCTGTCCCGTGGTTACGTGTCTCAGGAATTCCTTTCCTTTGGTGAAGATCACATCATAACCACATTCTTCCAAAACTGCAAGAGAGATGATATTTTTCTTTAGGCTTGGAACGAACATGACATCCTTGAGTCTGAGAGGGGATCTTGACTCCCTCTAAAAGGTTACTGTACCAATCCTTATCACGTTATATGTTCCATCATCTCTAAACTCAATATTCATTTGGAAATATTTCTCTGCCAGGTCACTGGAAAACTCTCTACACCCAGTCATGTGGAACGAGGCACTCAAATCCAAGTACCACACACTCCCCATCACAGTGCTGGCCATGCATATGATAAAGGTGAAATCTAGCTCAAATTATGAATCCAAAGCTTCACCTGTTGCGGCTACTTTAGAATCCTTCTTACTAGACATTTTGTGTGGACACTTAGTAGCTTAGTGCCCGAATTCATGACAATTAAAGCATTTAATTTTTGAAAAATCTTTTTTCTTTACCTCTTGGATGGATTCAACCTCACCTTGGGAATTATTTCCCTTGTCATTCATTCCTTTTCTGACTAGATCAAATTCCTCTTCCTCATATTTGGATGAGGTCCCATTTCTGTTATTCGACCTTATTTCCTTCTATACCAAATCAGACCATAAGCACTCCCAATTTAGTAGTTTCTCCCTCACGTTCACTGAATCTTAATAGCTATGCCAGCTCTTGGGAAGGCTTAGAAGGGCCAAAATTACAAATTATTATTTAGGAAAATTAACACCAACCCCAAATTCTCATGACATTATGTGAACTTTCTTAGATACTGCAGTATAGTGTCATTCTTTTGCATCTTGATACTTCAAAGTTTATCCTTGAGCGCCAGCTTCCTATGGCCACTACTATTCTCGAACAATTCTGTCAGTTCTTTCCACTCCGTGAACTGAGTTCCTTTTCCATGAAGATTCGAGATAATATGATCTCGTACTCCCTCTAATATTATTCTCCTCTCCTTGGCTAGATATTTCTTCCACTGTGCAAGGTCCTGGACATCAGTTGTTGGTGGTCATGCGACATCTGACTTGATGTATTCCAAGAATCCATTTTCATCCAATGCTACATCCATGTGATCCCTCCATGCAACAAAATTAGAGGTTCATTCCAAGGCATACTCTAACCTTAGTCCATTGAAGGCCATCTTCTCAACTCTGAAGAAATCCTGCTACACTGATATTCAAACTCGAACCTCTAAGAAAGAAATTCGAATTTCCTACTCTAATGTGAATCCTACTCAGATACCATGTAGAAATTATGGTGTATATTTTCAACTACGCATGGAATTTCAATAAAAATCACAAGACACAAACCTACTCTACGACTCTCTGAAAGTAAATTCACAATTTAGAATAAAAAAATCAAACATACAATAAGAAATCACACATGTAAATAGTATTTTTCTTGGGGAAAGAAATATGTTAAAAACCCCAATGTCTGCTTGCATTAATATGATGAATAGAGATGTATTACAACCCCAATGCCTGCTTGCATTAATATGCAAATAGTATTTTTCTCAGGGAAAGAAATATGCTAAAAACCCGAATGCCTGCTTGCATTGATATGATGAATAGAGATGTATTACAATTGATTTTTTCAACTGAGCACAACTTGCAAGTGCATAACCTATCTCTCTACTCATTGAGAAGCTCTGATATAGACTTAGTCAATTTCAGCCTCTACTTGAGCCCCTATTTTCTTGCGCAATTCTCGAGAAAATTAGGCTACTAATAATTAGGAACTTCCTCCAAAATGCTTGTACAATTCCATAGGTTTGATCACCTGACCTCATGAAACACCTGTACACTCAACTAGTTTACAAATGTTGGTTAATTGCCTTGGAAACTCCACCAAAACTGGGAAACTAGTATTCTTTGCATGCATGAGCTAATTATTAGTTGAGTAATCAATTAACTAGATTATCTCCGAGTCAGGATGATGTCCCACTACTTAAATGACCACCAACTAGTTCTATTAATAGTTAGAACTAGTTTAATTGATTACAACTGAAATTAACTCAACCTAGGCACCTAAATTTAGGAATCACTATATACAACTGAATTTCATGCCCCTAACTTGGATTAAATGAGTAAACTAGGTGATACAAGCCATGTCACACAAGTTAACATCGTCAAAGTTGTCCGTTGATGTGGAAACTTGAATTTCCTCAATTTAATCAAGGCAAGATCAAATTGAGGATTTCTTGCTGCATTTTTCAACACCCCCTTAGGAAGCAATGGTCTCCATTGCGTTGAGTGCCTCCATGAGATGGGTAAACTTCTAATGGAATTAGTCCTTGGTGAGCCACTTGGATAGGTATAGGAGTTGACCAACTTTGACAACCTGTTGTAGTTGGATCTTCTGTTGGCAAGTTCTTGATCTGTGTGTCCATAATCCGATCAGTTGTGGCCTGTTCCATGCAGTCTCATTTAAGATCTGTTGGTGTTAGCTGTTCTGCAATGTCTAATGTGTCCAACAATGGTGGAAAGTATGGATGAAGGTATTCCACATTGAACACTGGGTGCAGGCCAAGGAATGGGGGAATGGTGAGCTTGAGAGTGTTGTCACCCACAACCTTGGTGATGGTGTAAGACATGTATCAGAGTGGTCGAATCTTTCAATGGGCTCCAGCAAGGCATTGTTTTTGCAAATGCAACTAAACTTTTTCACCCACCTAAACTTATGTGTCACCCAATGTTGATCATGCCGCTACATGTACATAGCATTAGAATTATCCGAGATGTAAGGAACCTGCTGGCGAATGTGTTGGATGCATTCAATAAACTTGGTTGCTTTATCAACCTCAGACAGTACATGTGTGGATTATGTTTGTGTAGTCATATGAGGCATAACAACATTAATCAGGAACAATGGTTGAAATCCAAAACCCACTTGAAATGGACTACAACTAGTGGAGGTATGGAGAGATTTTTTATAGCTATGCTACACATAGGGAAGGCTCTCATTTCAGGTTCAAGGATGCTTCAAGTTGTACATGTGGAGTATATGCACTATCATCCTGTTGACGACCTCTATTTGTCCATCAATCTGGGGATGGAATGTAGTCGATTTGGTGATCTTGGTGTCCAATAGTGTCTATAGGCTTGACTAGAATGTGCTCAGGAACCTGCTATCCCGATTTGATATAATGGTTTGCGGGAAGCCAAAATTCACCCACACTCATTCAAAGAAGAGTTTGGTAGTGTCCTCTGTTGTAATTCTCTTCTTAAATGCAGCCAATATCTTAGAAAATATGTCAACGACCACAGATACATAATCATTACCATGCTTGGTAGAAGGGAGGCCAGAAAGATATTCCATGGAGATGGATTCCTAGGGTTGGCTGGGAGTAGGTAGAGGAGTCTACAAGCCTTTCTTCTTGATGGTTGGATTTGAAATGGAACAAGTAATGCATGATCTAATATATTTTCCAAGATATTGTTGGAGTTTTTGCCAATAAAAATACTTTTGTATTACGACCACAATTTTCTCCATACCAAAGCGTCCTGTAACCTCACTGAAGTGCGCCTCCCAAATAAGCTTGGTACGCTCACTTGAAGGAACACAAAGGTGTCCTAGGTAACATAATAATGCATCATGAAGGTGGAAATATGGAACTTTCTTTCCATCCACTAGCATCTGGTATGTGGTGGCGAACTCTGGATCATTTTTGTGCTGATTTTTAATGTACCTTAGACAAGTGGTTTCCCATGGGTTAGTCTTTACCTAGGGAAAAGTGTCAAAAATAATTATTTTCCTAAGTGTGGCTTTATAAAGTGAAAGTGAATTTATAAGTGGTAAAGTCAATATTAAATTATAAAGTGAAAAGTGACTTTAGACATAAAGTACAATGTGGGTACTTTATTTAATGGGTGAGTTAAAAAATAGAAAGTGAGAATTAAATGCACATTTATTCTTGTTGGGTGTGGAGCTTGATTATAGTATGTATTCAAAGGTATCGCCGCATTGGACCCCAGTTCATAATGGGGCGGCAATGCCGCCCGTAAAATATTTGTTGCAAGGGGGTCCAGGGGGGGCGATTGCAACCTTTGGGAGCCCCCCCTGGTGGGGGGATTGGGAACAGTGTCCCCGAAGCTAAAAATAGATGTAAAATTGCCTTGTAAAATGTCATAATTTCATAGTCAATCTCGGCCGTTCATTAGGCAGAGACCTGACAATAGAAATTATGTTTAATTTAGGGTTTTTTGCCCTAGAAGGCAATCCCTCACTATGTATGAGGGAATTGTATTGCGTCTATATAGATCTGTATTCTAAGTGAGGAAGACAGAGGAGATTGAGAGCAAAGATGGAATTACAGTGGATCTGTTGTAGGTTGTATCTCTTTAGTTGGCTGGATAATATAAAAGGAAGGACTGACTATTTCTTCCTGGACGTAGCCCAAATTGGATGAACCACGTATATCTGTGTCTCTCTTGTTTTATGCATCTTTTGTGTTTATATCTTTGCAATATTTTATGTGTTTCATTGCTTTGTAATACATAATTTTCTAACAACTGGTATCAAAGCCGAAGGTCTATTTAGCTAATAAACTCGTAGGAGAGAAGGGTTCTTGGTTCGAGTGGGAGCAATGGAGGAAGATGGTAGGTTTAGGGTCAAAAAATTTAATAGCCAAAACTACCAACTGTGGAAGTTACAGATGGAAGATTATCTATATCAGAGAGATCTGTACCAACCATTGAGTGGAAAGGCAAGAAGCCGATGAGTATGAGTGATACAGAATGGGATATTCTTGACAGAAAGGCATTTGGAACAATACGGTTGTGCCTAGCAGTGTCGGTAGCATTTAATATTTCAAAGGAAATGACAACAGAGGGTTGAATGTCGACATTGGCCAAACTATATGAAAAATTCTCGACCTCAAATAAGGTATTTCTTATGAAGCGTTTATTTAAAATGAAAATTTCAGAAGGTGGATCTGTTGCTGATCATTTAAATGAATTTAATACAATTACCAGCCAGTTAAGTTATGTAGGGGTAACTTTTGACGATGAAGTTAGGGCTCTGTTATTTTTGTTCTCATTGCTAGAAAGTTAGAATGGTTTAGTTATGGCCATTAGTAACTCTGTCTCTGGATCTAGTACTTTAAAGTTTGATGATGTTTTCGGTGCAATCCTTAACGAGGAAATGCGATGGAAAAGCTTTGGTGAGACATTGGGTAATGCTTTGACTGCAGAGACTAGGGGAAGAAAAATGGAAAGAGGAAAGAGCCTTGGATATTGCAATAAGTCAAGAAAAGGCAGATCCAACTCCACATCAGGGATAGTGTGCTGGAAATGCGGGAAGAAAGGACACCTAAAGAAAGACTACAAGTCTCGGAAGGGAAAAGAAGGAGACGCGCAACAAGAAAATAATCATGAAGCGAATGTAACAGCTGATATGTTGCAAGATGCTTTGATTCTTTCTCTAGGAAATATTTTTGATGCCTGGGTGGTAGATTCAGGGGCCTCATTCCATGCCACACCTGATAGGAAACATTTTCATGATTATGTTTAAGGAGATTTTGGACAGGTTCAATTGGGTGATGATAAACCCTATAAAATCATTGGAATGGGTACAGTTTTCATAAAACAACAGAATGGAAATCAATGGCTATTGAAGGAGGTAAGGCATGTTCCAGATCTGAAGAAAAATATTATTTAAATAGGGTAGTTGGGAGGTGAAGGCTGTGTGACTACTTTTATAGATAAAACCTGGAAGGTCACTAAAGGATCCCTGGTAATAGCAAAAGGAGAAAAGGTTGGCACATTGTATTTATGCAATGGTATTTCTAATTCTGTTAATGCTTTAACCTCTACATGAGAAAATACGACATTGTGGCATCATAGGCTCGGGCACATGAGTGAGAAGGGGATGCAGATTATTCACTCAAGAAATTTGTTGCAAGGTTTGAAGTATGTTGATTTAAAATTTTGTGAGAATTGTGATTATGAAGAACAGAAGAGAGTCAGATTCCTCAGAGTTGGGAAAGAAAAGAAGAGCAAAAAATTAGAGCTTGTGCATACAGATGTATGGGGACCTGCTCAGGTATCATCTTTTGGTGGCTCTCGTTATTATGTTACTTTTATGATGATGCAACCAAAAAAACTTGGATTTATTGTATTCAAAATAAATATGATGTATTTGATACTTTCAAGAAATGGAAAGCTTTGGTTGAAAATGAGATAGGAAAAAGGTTGAAGTGTCTCAAATCAGACAATGGAGCTGAATATTGCAGCAAAGATTTTGATAGGTACTATTCAGATAATGAATTTCGCAGAGAGAAGACAGTTCCAGGAACACCACAAGAAAATGGTGTGTCTGAAAGGATGAACAGGACAGTCATGGAGCGTGCAAGGTGCATGAGATGCATGCAAGATTGCCTTTACAATTTTGGGTAGATGTTGTAGATACTATTGTTTATCTAATAAGAAGAGGGCCTTCAAGTTCCTTGGATGGTGGTATTCCAGAGGAGGCATGGACAAGTAAAAGGGTAAACTACTCTTTTTTAAAGACTTTTGGTTGTGAAGCCTATGTTCACATTAAGAAAGAAGATAGAACAAAGCTTGAGGGAAAATCAAAGAAATGTACCTTTATTGGATATTTGTTAATGATTTTGGTTATCACTTTTATGATTATGAAAAACACAAAATCATTAGGAGCAGAGATGTCATATTCAATGAAAGTTTTTTGTATAAGGATCAGATGTAGGAAAAGAAATAGGAAAAGGAAAACAGAGAATACATAGTGCTTGAAGAGATCATAGAAAAAGTGATGGTGCCTGAAAATAATAATGATCAATAGCCAGAACAACAACCACAATAGAAACAAGCACCTCAAACACCTGAAAGTGGTGTTAGAAGATCTAACAGGATACGTAGACCCCCTGAATGATACTCTCCTTCATTATATTATGTACTGTTGACTGATTCTGGAGAACCATAATTTTATGAAGAAGAAGTGTAGGTAGAAACCAAAAAGAAGTGGGAGCAAGCCATGAAAGAAGAGATGGACTCCTTAGCACATAACCAGACTTGGGACTTAGTCAGGGTGCCCGCAGGTAAAACAACATTGCAGAATAAATGGGTTTACAAGTTGAAGGAATAATATGGAGGTAAAAAAAGGTATAAAGCTAGACTTGTGGTGAAAGGGTTTGCATAGAAAAGGGTATAGACTTTGATGAGATATTTTCTCTTGTTGTTAAATTTATTTTAATCAGAACTATTTTAAGTCTAGTAGCAGCTGAATATTTACATCTTGAGCAGTTAGATGTAAAGACAACCTTTCTCCATGGGGATTTGGAGGAAGAGATATATATGCAACAACCACGAGGATATGAGG
>APFE030491887.1:39849-55883 GCA_000404065.3 Pinus taeda | reverse complement strand
GGATATGAAGTGAAAGGGAAGGAGAAACTTGTGTGCAGGTTGAAGAAGAGTTTGTATGGCTTAAAACAGGCTCCAAGGTAGTGGTATCTTAAATTTGATAGGTTTATGTCTGAACAAGGTTATACTAGCTGTCACTCTGATCATTGTGTTTATCTGAAAAGGCAACATGATGGTAGCTATATTATATTTTTATTGTATGTAGATGACATGCTTGTTGCAGGTTCTAACATGTAGGAAATAAATGTGCTCAAAAGCAAATTGGCGAATTCATTTGCAATGAAGGATTTGGGTGTTGCAAAACAAATCCTTGGTATGAGAATAACTAGAGACAGGAAGAATCGTAAATTAACATTGTCTCAGAGTGAGTACATAGAAAAGGTGTTGAAAAGGTTTAATATGCACAATGCAAACCAGTTAGTATACCTTTTGCTAGCCATTTCAAATTAGTGAGGAGTGTCCCAAGACTCAGGAAGACATGGCTTATATGTCTAAAGTTCTGCATTAGCAGTTGGAAGCTTAATGAATGCAATGGTTTGCATAAGGCCTGATATTTCACATGCAGTGGGAGTTGTAAGTAGGTACATGAACAATCCAGGAAAAGAACAATGGATGGTGGTGAAGTGGTTCTCAGGTATTTGAGAGGTACCACAAATAAAGCATTATGCTTTGGTGGTTCAAACATTGCTCTACAGGGATATGTTGATGCAGATATGGCGGGTGATAAAGATAACAAGAGGAGCACAACAGGGTATGTGTTTACTGTAGGTGGAACAACTACCAATTGGGTCTCAAAACTACAAAGTGTTGTTGCACTCTCAACAATGGAAGCAGAGTATGTTTCTGCTACAGAGGTTAGTAAAGAAATGATTTGGTTACAAAGGTTTCTAGATGAATTGGGTAAGAAGCAGGGGTTGGGAAGGTTATACAGTGATAGTCAGAGTGCCATACATCTTGCAAAGAACTCTGCATTTCATTCCAAGACTAAACATATACAGCTCAAGTACCATTTCATATGGTTAGCGTTGGAATATGGACAGTTGAAGCTGGAAAAGATACACACTAGCCAGAATCCTGTAGATATGTTAACAAAATTTGCAACCAGGGAGAAACTGAGAATCTGCTCAGCTTCAATTGGTCTTCAAGTATGATGAAGAAGATGAGAAACAACCAGGTCCAAATTGGAGTCATTGTCCAGCAAATGAAGCAGTGGTGGAGTTGCTATAATTAGTCTCCACGTGGGATATTGTTGGGTGTGGAGCCTGATTATCTTCTATATTCAAAGGTATCACCACATAGGACCCCAGTTCGTAATGGAGTGGTAATGTCGCCCGTAAAATATTTGTTGCAGGGGGTGTCTGGGGGGGGGGGGGCTATGACATTAGGAGCCCCTGGTGGGGGATCGCAGGCAGCGCCCCCGAAGCTAAAAATAGATGTAAAATTTCCTTGTGAAATGTTGTAATTTCGTAGTCAATATGGGTCGTTCATTAGGCGGAGATCTGACAGTAGAAGTTATGTTTAATTTAGGGTTTTTGCCCTAGAAGGTGACTCACTATAGATGAGAGAATTGTATTGTGTCTATGTAGATCTGTATTCTGAGTGAGGAAGAGAGCAAAGAGGGAATTACAACGGATCTTCTGTAGGTTGTATCTCTTCAGTTTGCTGGATAATATAAAAGGAAGGACTGGGTGTTTCTCCGTGGATGTAGCCAAAACTGGGTGAACCACGTATATTTGTGTCTCTCTTGTTTTATGTGTTTTCTATGTTTATATCTCTGCAATATTTTATGTGTTCCATTGCTCTGAAATATATAATTTTCTAACAATTCTCATCCCTTGATCTAAATGAATCTAAGCCATTAGATCTTAGGGTTTCCCAAAAGTAATTTAGGGAAACAAAAGGAGGAAAAGAAAAGAGAGAATGCATTCATTCTTCATGAGCAGATTGGAGAAAGGAGGGTGAGAGTTGAAGAAAATTTTGAAGGAGAAAGTTATTGCAGCAAGCTGAAGGAGTGATTTATGGGAAAACATGGGGATGGAAAACAGGGCTTAGAAGACAATAGATGGTATAGTACAAACAAAATTTAATGTTGCGAGTTGAACACCGTTCGAGAGAAGTTTTTGAGAAAAAAACATTTCTTTTTGAAAAATCCATACAGTCTGTACATTGGTATGGGAAAATGTGCAGTACAGTCTGTATCCATATAGTGCATATTTTTAGCTTCAAGTGGGCATGGAAATCGAGGAAAAGTGGGCATGGTTTTCAAGGAGTTTTGGGCTGAAGAGATAAGTTGTATTTTTCTGTTTGTTTTGTCTACAAATGTATTTTTCTTGAACTTGAAAGATAAATAAATTTGAAGAGCTCTCTAACAGGTTTTCCCCAAAGAAGATTGAAGGGGTTTTACATGGGTCTAAGTCAACCAAAAATCTATGTGTATTTTTATGTGTGTTGCTGGTCTATTTATGGCCATATTTATTTTCAGCATGTGTTGACAGTCCCATGTGTTTTAATCTGAAAATTTCATTTCCAGAATTCTATATGTTGAATGTATGTTTATGGGAAAGGGAATTTAACTGAATGGGAGTGAAATGGTGAAATTAAAATCGGGTTGGGATTGTAGGAAACTTTTTAGTCATCAAATTTCAACATGGTATCAGAGCTACAGGCTGAAAATTGTAGTTTGAACAACAGACAATAGTTTGGGACAACAAACAATGGTTTGGACACCAAACTAAATTCTTGGAAAACAAACTGATATTTTGGGACAACATGGTGAAATTTCACACAGACTGAACTTTTGGGACAACAAGGTGCGCTGGAAGTTCATTTCTCCATTTTCTTGGTTTTGTAAATTTTGGACAGAAGTCATGGCCATGTTCTTAAGGATAGAGGACAGATTGGATGGGATATCCAACTATGCCATTTGGAAGGAGAGAATTCATACAATGTTTGAGGAGGCAACATTTTGGGACATAGTGCGGCAAGTGGTTGTACCTCCCACTGTTGCAGACGAACTTGCTAAATTCACAAAAAAATAACGCAAAGGTAAAATGGATTTTGATGGATAGTTTGAAGGATCATGTGGTTCCTTAGGTGAGAGGAAACACATATGCATATCAAATGTGGACAACTCTAACCACTCTCTATCAGAGTAACAATGAGAGTAGGAAGATGGTACTCAAAGAACAATTGAAGAACATCATAATGACAAAGGCTGAAAGTGTAGTTCATTATTTTGGCAGGGTCAAACAAGTATATGATTTTTTTACTGCTATTCGTGAGGCAGTTGCTCCCACAAAGTTATTCAGGATAGTTGTAGCGGGACTTCCTAAGTCTTGGAAGGTCTTTGGAGATGTTGTTACCTCTAGGGATAATCTTCCCAATTGGGAAAAATTATGAGATGATTGTGTGCAGCATGAGATACGAAAGACTGACAGTCGTGGGGTGAAGATAGCAAATGAGGAGGATGTAGCCTTGATAGCTAGTGGGAAGAACAAAGGGAATGCCAAGAAAGGGGCCTCATCAGATGGGGCCAAGGGAAAGGAGAAGAAGAAGAACAAGAAAGACATAGATATATCCAAAGTCAAATGTTGGGCATGTTAGAAGATGGGACATTATGCTGCTACATGTCCTAAGAGGAAGAATAAGGGGAAGAAGGGTATTGCAACTTCAACAGAGGCGGAGTAGTTTGCTTCATAGTTTAACAAGAACTTTTCATTTATTACTTCTACATCTAGTAGGAGTACATCATCCGATGTGTGGTACATAGACAACAAGGCTTCCCATCATATGACAGGTGCACGAGATTTTTTTTCAGAGCTTGTAGAGAGGGAACTTGATATTGATATTGTACTAGGAGATGACCGCATTGTGAGAGCCGTTGGTATGGGGACTGTGACCTTTGAGAGGGAGTCTTTACCTCCTTTGAAGGTCATGGATGTTTTATATGTTCTGGGCATGAAGAAGAACTTGATTTCAGTGTCTACTATGGAGGAGAAGGGGTTTGATGTCACTTTATTAGGAGGGCATGTATTGATGCATCCTAGGGGAGCTTCCATCACTTCGACCAAAGTGATTGGAGTCCGCTTTGGGAAACTATACAGGTTTAATTTTTAGTCGGTAGGATCATTGGTGAGTAGAACATCTAGTAGCACTCACACTAGTACCACCAACAATAGAGACTTGTGCGAGTTATAGAATCAGAGGATGGCGCATATGCATCATGGAGCTTTGAGAGTACTGAGGGAAAACACTACTGGAGTTCCCAATTTCAGTGTCGAGAATTATGAAGTTTACAGAGGGTGTGCTTTGGGCAAGTACACCAAGTTACCATTCCCAGCGAGCTACAACATATCTACAAGTATAGTAGACTTGATTCATACTGATGTTAGTGGTCGTATGTCTCATGTGTCTTTGGGTGGTTATAAGTATTATGTTATATTCATTGATGACTACTCTAGGAGGACTTGGATATATTTCCCAAAGACCAAGGGTGAAGCCTTTAGTCACTTTGAAGAGTTTAAAGCTCTTGTGGAAAAGCAGACAGGTAGGAAGATTCGGGTCTTGAGGTCAGACAATGGTGGTGAGTACACTGATGGTGGGTTTTATGATTTCTGTGCACAGGAGGGCATTAAGAGAGAGTTCGTGGTTCCTTACAACCCCCAGCAGAATGGGGTGTTTGAAAGCAAGAGCAGAGCTATTATTGGGGCTGCTAGAGCGATGATTCATGATTAGGGGTTGTCTTTGTTTTTGTGGGCTGAGGCCTGCAATACTGCTATTTATCTTGAAAACAGGAGTCCTCAAAGAGTATTGGGGAATATGACTCTGGAGGAGGCTTTCACTGGAGAGAAGCCTCATGTGGGAAATCTTAGTATCTTTGGATTTCTCACATATTATTATATCCCCAAGGAGAAGAGGATGAAGTTGGAACCCATGGTAGAGAAGGGTATCTTTATGGGTTACAATGAGACTTTGAAGGCCTGTCCGGTCTTCATTCCTTCTAAATAGAGAGTTATGATTAGGAAGGATGTGAAGTTCGAGGAGGAGAGGGCCTATCGGAGATCACAAGAGTATGGAGAGAGAGAGTCACAAACTCCTCTGTTAGTAGGGAGGTCAGGTACAAGGAGCAGGACCTCAGGGTTCTCGATCAACTGGTATAGAGGGTACTTTAGTGTTAGTGACATTTAGGGAACCAGTGGCGAGTTCACTGAGCACTTATTTAGGGAGTCCACTGGAACAAAGTTCACATGGCACTTTAGCTAACACAGGCACAGGTGCTGGTACAGATTCTTCGAGGACAGGTGTTGGTACATGCACACAAGGGTCAGTTGGTAGACATTCAGGTTCACCAGAATGTGGGGAAGAGGATGAGGTTCCCTATCGGGAAGCTTCTTCAGGAAGTATGTTGGTCCTCCGAAGAGGGTGAACAGGGAGAGTGTGCCACCTGAGCGATTTTGCAGTTATGTAGCCAAGGCTACCAACATTGTTGACTCTAAGCCTACTAGCCACGAGGAGGCTGCTAGCCGAGAGGTATGGGGAGAGGCTATGGTGGAGGAGTATGCCTCTATCATTAAGAAAAATGTCTGCGAAGTGGTGCCTAGGCCTAAGGGAAAGTCAGTTGTGACTTCTAGGTGGCTCTACAAGATCAAACATGCTGCAGATGATATCATTGAGAAGTTCAAGGCGATATTTGTGGCTAGAAGGTTCTCACAGATAGAGGGAGTTGACTATGATGAGATCTTTGCTCCTGTAGCTCGATACACTTATATCCAGTCCCTTATTTCTGTTGCTACAGAAATGGGTTGGCAGACCCATCAAATGAATGTCAAGACTACATTTTTGAATGGAGTTATAAAGGAGGAGGTGTATGTTGAGCAATGACAGGGCTTTGGGGTACTTGGGCGGGAGACCCATGTATGTCGGTTGAGGTGAGCACTCTATGGAATTAAGCAAGCTCCGAGAGCTTGGTATTGAATTTTGATACTTACTTGCAACAAATGGTTTTCACAAAGATTAATGAAGATCCAAACCTATACTACATTGTTGTAGGGGATGATCTGATCATTCTTGTGCTATATGTTGATGACTTGTTCATTACTAGGGCAGAGAGACTGATTGTGGTTGCAAGGAGGATCTTGCTATGGAGTTCGAGATGAAAAAAATTTGGCTGATGTATTACTTTTTGGGGCTTGAGGTGTGGCAAGAGGAGGGACATATCTTTTTGGGGCAGGGGCATTATACTATGGATGTGTTGAGAATATTTCACATGGTATACTGTAGACCCATTTCTACACCTATGATCACCAACTGGAAGAATATTTATGCTTCAAATTCTAGTTTGGTGGATCCCACATTGTATAGGAAGGTTATTGGGTTCTTGATGTATTTGGTCAAGACTAGGCTAGATATATGCTTTGCAGTGAACACAGTTAACTACTTCATGGTTGAGCCCAGGAGGGTGCACTGTGTAGATGCAAAGCACATTCTTCGTTATGTGTAGGAGACTGTTGATTATGGTCTGGACTTAGGCAGGGAGATGGAGTGAGGTTGGAAGGTTACACAGATTCAGTTTGGGCAGGGTGTTCTTTTGATAGGAAAAGCACTTCAGGGTGTTGCTTTGGATTGGGTTCAACAGTTGTGTCGTGGTTCAGTCAAAAGAAAAAGTAATTTTCTTTTAGCTGTTATGAGGCTAAGTATATGGCTACTAGCTAGGCTAGTTGTGAGGAAATTTGGCTTTGCATGTTGTTGTATGGCCTATTTGATCAGGAGTTTAGACCAACAATTATTCACTGTGATAATCAGAGTTGCATTAAACTCACGGAGAATCCAATGTTTCATGATAGGTAAAAACACATTGACATCATATATCATTTCATGAGGGACTATGTTTAGAATGGGGCAGTGAAGCTAGATTATATATCGACAGATGAGCTGGTCGTTGGTGTTCTCACGAAGTCCTTGCCAAGAGGCAAGCATGTCCATTTCATAGGTGTGGTGAGAAACACTTTCCTTGGTAAGAAGGAGTGTTGATTTTTAATGTACCTTGGACAAGTGGTTTCCCATGGGTTAGTCTCTACCTAGGGAAAAGTTTCAAAAATAATTCTTTTCATAAGTGTGACTTTATAAAGTGAAAGTGACTTTATAAGTGGTAAAGTCAATGTTAAATTATAAAGTGAAAAGCGACTTTAGACATAAAGTACAATGTGGGTACTTTATTTAATGGGTGAGTTAAAAAATAGAAAGTGAGAATTAAATGCACATTTATTCTCATCTCTTGATCAAAATGAATATGAGCCATTAGATCTTAGGGTTTCCCAAAAGTCATTTAGGGAAGCAAAAAGGGGAAAAGAAAAGAGAGATTGCATTCATTCTTTATGAGCAGATTGGAGAAAGGAGGCTGATAGTTGGAGAAAAGTTATGAAGGAGAAATTTGTTGCAACAAGCTGAAGGAGTGATTTCTAGGCAAATCTAGGCATAAAAATCAAGGCATGGAAGACAATAGAAGGTAAAATATGAACATCATTTAATGTTGTGAGCTTCACGCCGTTTGAGAGAAGTTTTTGAGATTTTTTTATTTTTGAAAAATCCGTACAGTTTGTATAGAAGTATGGAAATCCGAACAGTCCATACAGAATCAGTACAATACAGTCTGTATCCATACATTACATATTTTCAGCTTCAAGTGGGCATGGAAATTGAGGCAAAGTGGGCACAATTTTCAAGGAGTTTTGGGCTTAAGAGATAAGGTGCATTTTTCTGTTTTGTTTTTTTGGCAAATGTATTTTTCCTGAACTTGAAAGATAAATAAATTTGAAGAGTTCTCTAACAGGTTTTCCCCAGAGAATATTGAAGGGGTTTTTCCTGGGTCTAAGTTGACCAAAAATTTGTGTGTATTTTTATGTGTGTTGCTGGTCTATTTATATCCATATTTTATTTTCAGCATGCATTGACAATCCCATGTGTTTTAATCTAAAAATTTCATTTCCAAAATTCAATATGTTGAATGTATGTTTATGGGAAAGGGTATTTAACTGAATGGGAGTGTTAAGGTGAAATTAAAATTGTCTTGGAATTGCAGGAAACTTTTTAGTCATCCACATCTATTAAAGTGGTTGGGGCTGGCCAATCCCAAATGAATTAGATCTTAGACAGATCCACATGCACGCATTACTCATTGATGAGCCCCAAATTGGGTAACTTATTGGGCTCATTTTGCCTAATTATCCTTGTTCAATCCTCCATTTTTCATAGATTATGCATTATTTTTTAATATGTTTATGTCATTTGAACAAATAAGGGTGGTCACTCTTCCTAGGTGGCTAACATGTGCTTATTTTAGGTTTTTGGACACATGTTGGAGCAAAACCGAGCAATCATGGGCTAGGTGACAGCTAAGCTTGAGGTGAGGATTCATAGGGGGGTTGTCTCTGATATTAAATAGCCCTTCCTCGGGATCTCCACCCTCAACTTCGAGCTCACAGGCCACCAAAACGGATCTTGAAGGCACCCAAGCAGATTTTGGAAAAGGGACTGTCTACTAACAGTTGGGACAACCGAATCCCTTAGATTTAGGAGGCCTGCTAGGTCCCTCGTAATGTATAAATGAGAAGGTGTCAGCCTTCGTAAGGGACTTTTGAAACCATTGCATTTTTTTTGCACTATAGTGTTGTCACTTTCAGCTCGTTTTCTTGTAGCCAGTTTGGCATAACTTTTGATTGATGACTATTTTTTGATAATGATAAGCAGTCCTATTTTATATTAGCTTTGAGTTATCTATAGGAGCTGTAGCTCTTAGGGTTTGGCCCAACCTGAGAGCCAGGGGCCTCCTTTATGTACTGTTATCTTTCCTTTATGCATCATTGTTTTTCCTTTTATGCATTTGCAAACGTATTTCTGTTAGGCAGATTAAATTGTGTTGATTAACTAGGTCACTGGTTATGGTTAGAAATGCTTCAGATGTTTAGAATAGGTTGGTAGGATAATAATAGGGAAAAAGCTCCAGAAAAAGGGCCAAAAAACACCTTTGGTTTCACCTCTCCCTCATTGGATCAGGGGCTGGAATTGAAGTAACCTTGCTGTCCCGAACAAAAACATTGTTTTTGCTTTGCCATGCAATCACTAGTGTACTGTTTTCATTTGCAGAAGTTGGTTACATGTTCAGACCTTTGAAATGTTTCATTGCATAGATGATATATATGGTTCCCTTTCAAATAAATCTATTTTTCATTCACTTTATTGTTAGATAGCTTAGATTAACTAGGACTTTGGTTACTTGCAAGTATTTGTGGGTTCAGCTGAAAGTACACGGTGCAGAGCATCTCAACCACTTCTTCATCTACCCAAGCTTCATCAGAACCATCTGTTCCATCTCCTAACTGGGTTTCTTGTCTCACATTTGTCATCTTTCCCACGTAACCCTACCTTTTTGTGCAACCATTGTTTTAGCCTTCTTTGAGCCAATTCAGCCATCTACACCTTCTCCCCACTCCATCCACCAGTCCCTGGGCCACTTCAGACCCCTATCCTACCTCCATACCCATTCCTTCATCTTCCCTCACTCATCCATCCTCCAAAATCCCATTTCCAAACATCCTGTAGAAATTTCTGAACATCTTGTAGAAATTCCTGAACATCCTGTAGAACCCCTGTAGACTTCTTGTAGAAGCTCACAAATGAGGTTTCTTGATAGCCAAACTTTGTGAAACTCTTTGGAAGGGTGTTAGGGACTCCTTAGGCCCTCTCTGAACCTTCCCGACCTCTTCCACGAATTTCTCCTCATCGATCCACCTCTGCACAGTCAAGAACAGTGAAAGCCTATGCATGATAATTCTGACAACTTATTCAAAAATACAAAAAGATGTTTTCTTCAGATAGAGGTAGTCTAGACACATGTATTTTACCTTCCTAGAAGTAATGGCATTTCTTTCAGTAGCTTGCATTCTCTTTTTTGCATCAGTAGGACTAGCTAGTAGAATTAGGGTTTGCTAGGGTTTGCGCTTTCTTTCAGTTTTTCAGTTTCTTTTGCAGATTAGCTTCCTTCGAGTTAGCTTCCATCCATCAGTTAACAAGATTCTTCTCAAAGCTCATAGAAGTTGGCTTGAGCCCCTAGCGGACTTGTGCTAGCTGACCAAGTGACAGCTGTGGCAAGAGCTAGTACTTGTGCATACAACACCGTCGCTTCCAAGTTTGTTACGAACTACCGGGTTTATAAAAGTAAAGAAGGGAGTCCCAGGAGTTGCAGCATTATTGCTGCAATACTGGAGCTCACCACTCTTTTTGGCGCCATTTCTGGGGAAGCGTCAGAGTATTGGTGATTGTTGCTTTTCTTATATTTTTCCTGCAATTTTCTGCTAAGTAGTTTATTTCATTTCCATTCTGCAATTTCATTTTCGCAAAAGTAGAGTAGACATTTTCTGATTTCATAGATTAGAATTTCAATTCTGCAAGCGTAGCTTAGCATTTCAATTCCGCAATTTCAATTCTGCAAAGTAGATTAGTCCTTTCCTGTTTTCATTTCCATTCCACACTCTCATTTAAGCAAGATAGTTAGTTGTAGTTCAATCTATTTCAGTTTTGCAGGTACTAGCAGACAAAAAAAAACAAAAGTAACCAAAATTATTTCCATTTCATGCCTCGTAGGAATAGAGATAAAACTGGCAAATTCTTACCCAACACCCCCACCAAATCACTGAGTCAACCTTCTCTCTTCTCTGGTGACAGTGAGCTAGAAGAACCTATAGGTGAACCACCTGAGATATACAAAGATCCTATAACAGAAGAAGAGTTAGAGAACGCTCCATTTGAAGCCATGGCTGAAAACTGAAACGGTAGAAGAGAAGATGAGAGAATAGAAGGTGCCTTTCCCATCCGAGAGACCAATGGAGACATGAAAATGAAAAACATAAGTCCCTCAGCTTTACCTCACTTCCATGGATTGACTACTGAAGACCTTGATACCTTCCTGTTTGAGTTTGTTGTCCTTTGTCGAACTTACAACTATGCTGAGGATGAGAAAAAGTTGAAACTCTTTCCCTCTACCCTCAAGGACGCAGCATTACACTAGTTCATGGGGTTACCTGGAAACAATATCACCACTTCGGCTCAGATGCATCAAGCTTTCAATACCAAATACCGGGACTACTGTAGGTCCAAGGAAACCAAGGGAGAAATCTTTCGGATGACCATGGGAAGCGATCAGTCTTTAGAAGATTACGAGGAAAGGTTCCAACTTAGTTATAAACGGGCCAGGTGCAGACTTGACCCAAAATCTCTGAAGCTGGTTTTGGTCCAAGGAGTCCCTAAAGACCTTCTAGACACCCTTCACATGCTGGCTGGAGGGGATATCTATCAACTATCTTATGAGGACATAAAGACCGTGTTTAGAAACCATTCTAGGGTGGCCCGGAAGAGAGGTAGGGGGAATCCACTTTCAGCTAGTACCACCTTCTCCAAGCATGAGTTTGCTAACCAGATGGAGGACCTCAAAAGTGAGATGAGGCAGACTATTGCCATGCAACTTGATACCTTCCGAATTCAGCAAAAGAAAGAGGAAGCTGAGAGGGCTTTAGCCATTTTTTGTCCTAGATGCACGAGGAAGCATCCTAAGAATGAGTGCCCATTTCACTCAGTAGAGGTATGTTTCGTTTGTGAGGAAGACCACCCCACCAACCAATGCCCTACCTTGCCTGGATTTAAAGCCATGTACCTAGGGACTGAGGCGGCGATTGAACCTCTCTACTTCCTCAACCAAAGGAGGCCACATGGGCCCAGACCTTACCAGCAGGGGATGTAAGGGACATCCTAAGCTTATTATAACCCCAACCAGTCCGCTCATATACCTTCTTGGGCCCCCCTGCTCATCCTTCCTAGTCCGCACCTCCTCCTTGGTCTTATCCATCTCCATACCATACCCAACCTACTCCTCATCCGTTTCACTCACATGCCCAACCACAACATCAGTGGAATGCACCTCAACCGGGGTGGAGGCCTCAATACAACCCTCCTCCCACCATTTTGCCTCCATCACCAGCTCAACCACAACCATTATCTCCTACTCCTCCAAGACAACCCTAGATGCCTACTCAATCGAACCCGAACCCCAACAACAGACAGGCCTAGCAGGTATATACTAGGGAGACAACATGCCCTACCTATGTTGTGGAGATCCAGGAGATCAACCTGCGATCTGGGAAGGTCCTTCCAGAGCACCAACCTCCTCCCCTAGAGGAGGAGGAAGAGAAATAGGAAAGTGAACCCAAAGCCATTCCACCCTTTCTTGAGCGACTCGCAGTAACCACACAACCCAACCCAAAAGAGACTGAGCTTCTGGGAGAACTCAAGCAGTTGTGTGTGAAAGTACCACTCCTCCAGGCCATAAAAGATGTACTGATATACAACAAATTGATTAAGGAGAAGTGTTTTAGGCACCCAGGCAGGCGAAAGAGAGATGCCTCAACTATCAATGTCATAGGACAACTGTCTGATCTTATGTTGGGGCAAGTAATCTGTCCAAAGTATTTGGACCCAGGTAGTCCTGTAGTTGATGTTCACATCAATGGCACCATCATTGCCCACACCTTGATTGATCTAGGGGCCGCCATTAATGTGACGACTGGGGACACGATGCTTAAGCTCAACCTTCAGAGTTCCTTAAGGAAGACCTCAACAGTACTGCAATTGGCAGACCACTCCACCGTGACTCCCGAAGGGATTGTGGAAGATGTCTTGGTCTCTGTTGCCTCTTGGGAGTACCCTGCAGACTTCTTGGTCCTTCAGCCAAAGGCAAAAATCACTGGATATCCCCTCATTTTGGGAAGGCCTTGGCTAGCTACTGTAGATGCTTACATCAGATGTCGAGTAGGAAGCATGACCATCAAAAATGGGCCTATGTCCAAACAGCTGGTCCTATACCCTCCTGCCCAACCTCTGCTAGAACATGACTTACCCCTCTAGTTGGAAGAAGGAGATGAGGATGAGGTCTACTCTGCACCATTATGCACAGTGGAGACCACCAGGGGAGGTCCTCAAACTAAGGATGATTTGATTGAGAACCTAATCCAAAATCCTCCTCCCGGTGCACTATCCTTGGAAGAGTTGGTGGAAGATACCCAAGCCAGTGCTTTAGTGGACCTATGTGTGACTGATCCAACCACTCCCAGCATTAAGAATGTGGATTTTGGCCCTGAAAGAACTTTAAAGATCAGCTCCTCTCTCTCTCCCTCTCAGGAAAACGAGCTATGTAGCCTCTTGAACCGCCATTTGGAGGCTTTTGCCTGGAGCTACAAGGAAATGAAAGGAATCCATCCTTCGGTCTGTACCCATCATATTTACATTAAAGAGGACTGTAAACCAGTCAGGCAACCTCAGAGGAGAATGAATCCAACCCTTAAGGACATTGTTAAGGAAGAATTGCAAAAATTGTTGGATGCAGGATTCATCTACCCCATCTCGGACAGTGAATGGGTTTCCTCTCTGGTGTTGGTACCCAAGAAAAATGGGAAGTGGAGAATCTGTGTAGACTACAGAGAACTGAACAAAGCCACCAAGAAAGACCACTTCCCTTTACCTTTCATAGATCAAGTGTTGGATGGACTGGCAGGAAAGAAGTTTTTCTCTTTCCTAGATGGGTTCAGCGGGTATAATCAGATCCAAATCAACCCAGAGGACTAAGATAAGACCACCTTCACTTGTTCATGGGGTACCTTTGCCTACTGAGTCCTTCCCTTTGGGCTATGTAATGCTCCTGCCACTTTCCAGAGAGCTGTACTGAGCATCTTTTCCAAGCTGATTCATGACTCAGTGGAAATCTATATGGATGACTTTACTCCTTACGGGTCCAGCTTCCAAGAAGCCTTGTCCAACCTGGGAAAAGTTTTAAGCAAGTGCATTGAGATGAACCTGTCCCTCAGCCCTGAAAAATGTGAATTCCTGATGACTGAAGGGACTGTGTTAGGTCATACCATTTCTCGCTAAGGATTACAGGTGGATCCTAACAAAATTGCTATCATAAAAAAGGTTCCACCTCCTCAAAAGGTAAGAGATGTTCGGAGTTTCCTAGGCTTGGCAGGATATTATAGAAGATTCATTAAAGATTTCAGTAAGCTAGCCTCGCCATTATTTGACCTCTTAGGAAAAGATGTCGAGTTTAAATGGACTGACGACTGTCAAAGGGCTCTGAATGAGTTGAAGGATAAGTTAGTGTCCGCCCCAATTTTGAGAGGCCCAAACTGGGCCCTACCTTTCCACATCCACACTGATGCCTCGAACAAAGCCATAGGGGTAGCCTTAGGACAAGTTGAGGAGAAAATTCCATATGCCATATACTTTGTCAGCAAAAACCTGTCCAAGGCAGAAATGAACTATACTGTAACTGAGAAGGAGTTCCTGACTGTGGTCCATTCCCTGAACAAGTTCCGACACTACATCACTGGCTATCAAACATTTGTACATACTGATCATGCTGCAATTAGATATTCAATGAATAAGCCTAATGTAAATGCTCGTTTTATTAGATGGTTACTTTTGTTGCAGCAGTTTGATTTGACTATCGTTGACAAACCAAGTAAAGAAAATGTTGTTGTTGACTTCTTGTCTAGATTGGATTTGCCTACAGGTGAAGAAGGAACAATGGATGACCAGATGCCAGATGAACATCTGTTTTCTATCTCAGTACTCTCTCCGTGGTTTGCTGATATAGTAAACTACTTGGTCTCAGCACAGTTCCCTCTGCATCTATCCTCAAAGGAGAAGAGCATAATCATGAGGAAGAGTGCCCCATTCACTTGGATCGGGGACAACCTGTTCAAACTTGGCCCTGATCAGATCTTGAGGCGTTGTGTTAGCGAGGAGGAATTCTTTGACATCCTCCTAACCTGTCATGATGGGCCCTATGGAGGACATTTTGCAGCAAAGAGGATTGCCTTCAAAATTCTACAGGCAGGCTACTATTGGCCCACTCTTCATCAGGATGTCAAAAGATACATTAGCCAATGTCACTGATGCCAGAGGATGGGGAAACCGACTCCAAGGGACGAAATGCCTCTCCAACCTCAAGTGACCCTTGAGCCATTTGAGAAGTGGGGCATGGATTTTGTGGGTCCTATCAACCCTCTTTCGAGGCAAAGGTCTTACACCATTGTGTGCACAAACTACTTGACAAAGTGGGTAGAAACCAAGCCAATCAAAGCAGCGACAGAAGAAAAGGTGGCTGAGTTTTTAAGAGAAAACATCTTCTACAAATTTGGCTACCCAAGAGAGTTATTCACCGATCAAGGAAGCCAGTTCACCTCCAACTTAATTGAAGACTTGATCGCTCATCACAAGATCAAGCATAGGACTTCCACCCCATATCATCCTCAAGCAAATGGGCAGGTGGAAGTCACTAATGGAGCATTAGAAGGGATTTTGACTAAGGTGGTGAGCAGCAGCAGAAAGGATTGGGTAGATCGCCTGGTTGAGGCCACTTTGGCCTACAACACCACTTGGAATACCACAACCAGTTTCACACCTTATGAGCTGGTCTATGGGAAGAGAGCTTTGCTGTCAATTGAGTTCGAGTACAACACATTGAGGATGGCAACTCAGCTGGACCTAGATCTCAGCCATGCTCAACGTGAAAGGTTATTGCAGCTGAATGGGTTAGATGAACACCGAATGCAGGCCCTCCTCCACTCAGAAGTGGTTCAACTTCAGAGGAAGATATGGCATGATCGGCACCTTAATGAAAAACAATTCCAGCTGGGAGATTAGGTGTTGCTGTATGATTCCAGACATAAGGATTTCAAAGGGAAGCTGAGGACAAGATGGCTAGGACCATATGCAGTGGAGAAATGCAATGGCAATGGTTCCATCCTTATCTGGACCATTGATGAAGAAGCCATCCCCATGCTTGTCAATGGGCATCGACTGAAGATCTACAGGAAACCCCTTTCGAGGCAGGAGTTCATCGAAATTGTGGAAAAATCAGTGCTGGTAATAGAGAAGGGTTCTGCCTCTGTTCTGGCCACACCTTGAGCATCATCATATAAAAAAAAAAAAAA